>DWHP01000552.1:0-19325 GCA_018247895.1 Parnassius honrathi
GACACTGTCGCATTCTGGCGCGGCCTGTGGTCAGAGCCCGTAAACCACAGCGAGGGCCCTTGGACGGAAGTTGTGGCAAGTCAGTGTGACTGCAGCGCTATTTTGTCTTTATTTCTGGGACAATATTTTCTACAGCGATCGTTCTCCTTTTCTCTAACCTCCATGTTTCCCGCATAAAATGACAGCCAGTAGGCTTAGAAGGGCTATAACCCGTAAAGCCGTAAAGCCAGTTAATAAAAAAAATGACAGCCAGTTTGTTATCGGAAAATAACGCGCTATGGCTACTCCCACCCTGCGTTACTCTATGCATATTGTCTGGCGAAATATTTAACACTTGCTCGTTTACTACATATTTATTTATCTATGCTTGCTCGCCAAATTAAATTTTATACAACGACAACACTCTTGCCGCCTTACGTTCGCCATTTTGTGTTTTCGTCTGCTTTTTCTCTCGGTGTGCTGTTTGGATTTTGGATGATTAAAAATCGATGTGTTAGGATATATGATGTCATTATAGTGAATTTTTAGTGTTTCTCAACGTTTTCTGTATTTTCAATTTGTGTTTGCAATTAAACTAGTACGTTCTTAGGTAAGTCAGATATGTAATTCCATTTTCAAGTGTTATCTTGCGCTAGGATGACGCTCTAAAAACAACGTTTAGTTAGATGCTGGTAGTTATGAGTTACAAGATTCAGATTTCCGAAGCTTATTTTGTAGTTATTTTATCAAAATTTGTTACTATTCAACTAATCAGCTGAAATATCGTAAATACAAACTCATTCTCTAGATACGATGATATTGCTTGAAGCGGCCATTTTGCTAAGTTATTTTGCATTTATGGAAGGTAAGAAGTACCTCTTTCGCACCAATATCTGATATTGGTATGCAAAATATGGTTTCATAATTATGAGTAGGGTTTGTGGAAATTGAACATCACTAATAAAATGCGGCTTTTTTCTTGATTCATTACCTTTTGATACTTATTGTGTATAAATATATTATTTAGATAATTGCAAGTGAAAATCTTCGATTACTTGTTCCGCATAGGATATCTAACATGTTCCATACAACAAAATGTTTGTGCTGGAATTAATAAGTAAGGATGTGATTGTGTGATACACAAGAGCTATGCCTGATCAAATCATGTATCTAATTGAACATTTTATAATGTACTTTGTAGTGTATAGATATTTTATAAAATTCAAATCGAAAAATGGAAAGGACGTTTCAATTTTTTATAGGTTACGGATACAGCAGCAGCAAAAATGAGTGTCATCATTAGACTCCAGAACCTTCCATGGTCAGCCAATGCCCTCGACATTAGGAATTTCTTTCGGGGGCTCTCCATTCCCGAAGGGGGTGTACACATCGTAGGAGGCGAGCTTGGAGATGCGTTCATTGCTTTCAGGTAGCTATATGTACCCTTGTCAAATATATATTTGCTGGAATTTGTTAGATTTTCTAACTTGTGAAATATCTCAGTTCTATTCTAGTTTATAAGTAGGCTTAAGTAAAACTATTAAACATAATAAAGGGAGTATTCCTTATGCCGTCTTTATACCTAAAAACTTTAAAATACCTCATTACAAAAACCAATCAAAAAGAAACCTTAACATCAGAATAAACCAAATCTTTATTTATCTGTTAAATTTTGTCTGTTTTATAAATATCAATTAAAGTAAAAAAATCAAGGGAATCTGAATAATTAATGCCCATATACTCAAACGCTGCTTAATTATAAGATGTTGTCAAGTCTCATGCTGTCTCTGCCACTAAGTCAAAGTGACTGTAACACCATGAGACTTAAAAACATCTTAAAATTGAGTAGTGTTTAAGTACTTGGCAATAAGACTTATAAAATAAATAGGTATGTAATTATAGCAAAAGGTCACTATGTCTGATTTAGACTTACGATATTCTGTACAAAATGGTAAGTTTTTTGTCTCTGTTTATAAAGCAATGCTGAAACATTTATTGTTGAAAGAAGGCTTTATAATCCTTATGTCTGCTTGATACTTGACTTTTTCAATCTTACATAGAAAGATAATTGTATTTTGAATAAGTTAATATAAAATGGATTACAATAATGTTAATTAAGAGCAAATATTTTAAACTGATCTCTTCTACTTATGGCAACAATTTATTTTCATTATTGTAGTCTATGGTGATTATCACTGGGTCATTAGAATGTGCTGAATTTTATTCCTACAGGAACCAATATTTATACAAAAACCATTCATTGATTTTTATTTGTATAAAATGTTATCATGCATTACATAAGGACAAGTGAACACAGACATTTCTTTGCAGAATATGATTGTGGTAGTCACAAGATGTCACTATTAATATAGTTACAGAATATTAAGGGAAAATATATTCAAAACATAACATAAAAACAACAGAAGGTAACCAATATATTTAACTAACACTGTCAAAAAAGAAGTGTCTAATAAAAATAAATGAAAAGTGTGCATTTACATTGTGCATGTAAAGTTTTATATTAAGCACTGTCATAGTTTTGACTTTAACAAATATTTTGATATATAGAAATATAAAAAACAGGAATTTATATGAAATATATACCTTATATTAGGTTGCCAGACTACTTTAATGATAGAAACATGAAAAGTCACTAAATGATAAATTCACCCATTGCCATTACAGCTGTTATCACAGTCACACTTATGAACAGAGCCTTCCCATAAATTACGTTACAAAGGAGATGTTTTCAACAGTTGCCTTGCTTAGCAGGCAGGCTGAAAATTGTAGTTTTTTATTTTAGTTGTTATTAATAAGTTGCTGTACTCTGTCCTGGTTTGATTCCCTCGGTCTCTTCAAACTATGCACATGGGACTATGGAGTGGTGGATATACCTACACTGCTATTACAAGTCAGATAAATTTACCATTTGGTCATAAATCAATTAAATTAAGTCTATTTACTCCAATTGTCTAAAAATATGTATAGCTAGCTATCTACAATATCTATGGGGTTAGCCAAGTTGACTTCCTACAATCGTTAATGCTAAAGAAAACCATAAATATAAATGAGTACGACGTGACTCAATTCATCAAGTTTATTCATTTTTATAATTTTTTATTAACATAAACCATTTTAGAAAGTTTACTAACCCCACTGTAAGTTTAGAGTAGATTTACATATAAATGTTGATTATTGTCTACTTAAATTATATATTAATTATCTATATACCTGTATATTGCTTATCTCTTGTAATAAAAACTGGCCAAGTGCATGTCAGTAGAGGTAGGGTTCCATAGTTGTCCATCACAATATCTGAACTTAGAAGAGGCTTTCTTGATAATTTGAATATTGAGTTCACGATTTGTACACCATAACAACTAAAAATGGGCCCAAATACGATGATGGTAAGTTATTATCATCCTATTTGGGCCCATGTAACTTATTTTCCAATCAGACTTATGTTAGTGTTATTAATCACTGCATAAGTCAGAAAATATTTATATAAGTGGTATTCTAAAATAAATAATATTAGTGGCATTCAAAAAAGATTTAAAAAATTTTCTTCTACACCAAATCATTCACATGCCAAGTCCGTATAAGATGGTTAGTTGACTATCTATCTATAAATTCCCGGAAGTGCAACCCTTAGATATATATAACCATGACAAATCTTCACATAAACCACCACTGCTCTGAGCTATCCTGAGGGTTGGCTGCGCAAAGCAAGAGTTCCACTAATGAAACTATGAGGATTTATGATTGTATGAATACTTTGAATGAGCCCTACAATAACCACCAACTAAAAAAATAAACGAAAGTAGTAAGTAAGGAGGAAAGGTGCTTCCTGCCTATCCCGCAAAAGAAAAAGTAAGGCTATAGTCGTAATGCATATAAGTTGTTTTCTCCGTAAAATATTTATTTTGTACGGTTTACAATAACATTACAAAGTTATAATGCGGCTAGTTTTAAGTCACTTTCTATATTTTTTACTAATCCAAAAGCATTTTTAAGTTGGTCCATTCTGCTTAGCTTTGATAGTTTCCTTTAACTTCATTATATATACTACTATTATGTATAATGTTCACATTTCCGAAAACAGCGGTTTAGTTGGTAGGGAAGGGGGACACATGACTAATGACAAATATCACTAAAGCTAAATATTTTGCAAACGGGCTCCTGAATCTAAAAAATGTAGTTCCGTACCCCATGGTTTTCTACGACCTATCTAACGATATCACACACAATGCAATAGGCGGATAAAAAAAATGATTTTAAAATTTTATTTCACAGTTCCGTAGGCGTGATTAATATCTATTATTCTCTGAGTATAGCTGTGGATGTATGGACAGACATGACAAAACCATAAGGGTTCCTTGCTGTTTAATTATTGGAACCCTAAAAAGAGAGAGAGCCAACTTAAATTTTTTGACATTGGTTTACGAATGAGTGCAAAGTTACCAAAATTTGTTAAACTTTAGAGTATATTCTATTTCATCACATCTTAACTTTTATCATACTCTTGAATATGTTTACTCCTGAACGGTGGAGGTATTTTGATTACACAAATTGTATGTGAACAAACATTCAGATCCTGGACAATTATTAGTTGGCTATACAAATATTTACTTAAAAGAATTGAATCCCAGCCTGCAGTGCTTCATTCAAAAGCTAAATATCTTAGCAAACTTAAGGTGTAATGTCAGTTTGATTCTTAATGTGGAGTATTTCGTACAGGTCTAACAAAAAATTGGATTGAAAATCTAATAAAACAATGTAGTGTTGTTGTAGTATTCATGTAAACACAAGAAAGCATTATACAGGTGACTTTTTTACTGATAGGCAGCAAATAGATTGTAATAGGTGAAGAAATCAGAGGCATATGATATAGAAATTACATACTATACATAATTTTCTACGAAGGCTGCCATATTCGCCCCAACCATCCCTAAACAACAGATTTTTGCCAAGAATGATCCTAATACTCCATTACTTCAGGATACTATTATATGTTTGTGTATATTTGACCAAAACTTATAAATTAAAAGGAAGGAAGGAGTATTAAATGAAGACAATAAAGTTTACAATATTTGCTTAATCCAATCTGATGAAAGTAACTTAAAAACAATCTTAAAAAAAATAATTAAATTATATATTTATGTTCAGTTATTATCTTAGTTTACAACAATGCTATTTAATCTAATAAATTGATATTTTTATCACCACTGGTTTATGTCTGATAATATCATGAAATCGTTTACAATGGGTGGCAATAATGCTAAATTCCTTGATGTAGTTCATCATACATTCATAAAATATTCTATAGATCCTAACACATGCATTGTTAACTATGGGTAAGCTAGTGTTTTCTATGTTGAGATTTTAGTTAGGTACAACTGTTGCAAAACCATCTGAAAAGCATGTCATTTACGCTCAATTTTCTAAGTGAGATAGGGCTATATTTAAAAAAAAATAGATTAAGGAAGACAAATCACAACACTCCACGTAACGCAAGTGAATGCTGAGGCCCATAGACACCTACAGCAATCCTCAATTAAGAATCAAAATGTAGATGTGTTATCATCCCTGGGATTGTATGAATGCCTGAATGCCTCATTATCTGTAGAAAGGGTCTCCAGACATACATCATACAAAACAGCTGTATTAAGCTACTATTTCATGCTGGTATTTATCCATGAACTTTTAAAATGTTTTGATTAATTCTTAATTGTTACATCTTTAAATAAAGGTTACAGCTGGTAGACTTCATGCCTCATGAATCCCATAAAGTTATTTATAGTAAAAGGGTCACAAACAGGAACACAGTCTACCTTATGGTAAGTGGATCCTGTGGTTCATAGACACCAACATCTATTCTTGATGAAGAATCAAAATGCAGACGCATTGTTATCTCTGAGGACTAGGATGGACTGCCTTGTTTCTAGTAAAAAGTGACTCCGGATTTACGAAATGCAGCAGCGATAAGGTGCTATTTCATGATCCTCATTTCGGCAGAAGTATATGCTTTTATGTTCTGTATGTAAATTGTAAGTGCATTGCAGGTTTTTAGTTTCCCCTCGCCGTGCAAATGCTTTTGAAACCTTGCAAAGGAAGCAGGTTTCGATTATTGAAAGTAGGTTGCCATATATACATGTACACCATTATCATTTTGCATTGGAATCATATCAGTACTTGTTTTACATTAGAGTGAAGAACCATGTACTTGGCGATGAAGGAAAACGTAGTAAGAAAACCTGCATGTCTAAGAAATAAGAAAAAATTATATTTCAAAGACATGTGAAGTTCATCGACACGCTTTGGGGCAACGCGGTGGACACTTCCTTGTCCTAAAACCCTCCCAAAAATGAGAGGAGGCCTGTGCCCAGCAGTGGGACGTATATAGCTGTAACTTATTTTAACTTTAAGAGTGAAAAAGCAGTTAACATTCCACCTGATGGTAGCTGGCTACTGTGAGCAATGAACATCTGTAAGCAAGGTGTTGTTATTCCTGTTAATGAATTACCTACCTTTATTCTGGTCATCTTTCTCTTTAAAATGTAACGCAGCAGTGAGTACAAAATGCTTTTGTTGTCGGAAAAAGGTAAGAGGGCAGTACAAAATAGTGTGTTCAGTGTGCTCTGTCCACCTGATGGTAAGTGGTTGCTGTGGCCCATAGACATATACATCCATCCTCGATTACGAATCAAAATGCAGATGCGTTGTCACCCGTGGGGACTAAGATAGAGTGCCTCATTAAACTACTATTTTACGCTGGTCTTATGTGAGAGCGTGGTCCTTTCCCGGTCGAGCCGACCCATTCGTGCTACAACTATACTCCTAAAATAACTGCAGCATGGAATTTAAATTAAGAGTACCCTTAACCGACGAGCAAACTATGCGTAGGTATATGGATGTGGAGAGATATAGATGATTATTTATTCGAATATTGAATGATCTTTGTCGATTTCTTTTGAAGAATAATAAATTTATCAGGGTATTTTCTGTTGCGCAATTCATTTTTACAAAGTGGGAATAATTTAGCACTTACTAGGTTTTTCAAGCTCCGGACCATGATTTGTGGCGTTCTTTGGGGATGGGCTTATATTCGCTTAGCAGTAGGCTTGTAATCATTTCCTCTCCGCTTTCACTCTGAGGTGTGCAAATTTAGTCAACAGAAGAGGCCTTAAAATAACTCAATAAATTTCAAACTGAAAATATCAATAGTGAATACATTTTTTTATAACATGTTATGTGGTATTTATGTAAGAAAGTTTATGGGGAATATAAGAACAAAATCCTAAGACGGGGTCAATTTTACTGACTAATGGTGCCACCATTTCTACGTTATTTACTCTTAATTCGTTTTAAGATATTGAGCCCCACACATGCACTGGTCAAGCTATTCCCCACCTTTATTTCATTCTTTACAACTAACCAAAGGGCGCTGCTGAACATAGATTGTCTTATATGGGGGGGTAATTGCCATAGCTGCCACCGCATGGCAGGCGTATGGCAACTGCCGGTTTTTATTATTTTGAGCTGTTATCAGGAAGATGCTGTTGACCATCTCCCGTCGCATTTCTCTCTGTCACCTTTTACGACACCTGCCGAAAGACTGGTAATTTGGATTGGTATTGATAGTGTGAAATTAAGAGATCCGCACGTAGCTTGTGCCTGTTCTTAATTGTGAGTACGGAAATACCTTCAAAGTTACGCATGCTTGAAAGGATCTACCTATATCTGGCATTAAGTTAAAAGAAACTGAATATCTAAGATGATATGTGCTGAAAGCCATATTTTTTGTTTAAAAAAAAACAATCCTTTATAAAAAGAGTTTTTCACATTACAATTTGACCTAAAATTTATTTAAAATAAATGCTTTAATAGATTGTATTCTAATGAATAAAAATTAAGATTATCTTGTATGAGCCAATGATTCTCGCATTATTTATTTATATGTTTATTACTAGCGATCGGCCACGGCTTCGCACGGGTGAACACTGGATCTCGACAACAGTGCCACCTACCGGGTCCAATTGTGAATCTAAACCATTCTCGAATGAACTTAAATTAATTAAAAATTATTTATTTAGAAACTAGTCCGTATCATAAGTAAATTGAGTATTTAATCACACACAAATTTTCATCAAAATCGGTCCAAGCGTTTAGCGAGTTCAGTCACACATATCGGGTTACAATGGATAATAATATTTGATTTAGTGACTTCGCTTACCTATTACGACCTTAAATCGCTCCCTGCCTACTTTAAATACTAGCCAAGTTATGAACAAGTTTGTACACCTTTGTCTGAAGTGCAAGCTGATGGAGTAACGTGCGCGTGGCGTAGATTCCTGTGCTTGATAAACAAAAAAGTACTATTAGATAGGTTATTTGTAGAGGTACGTTCATTTTGCAGGGCGTATACAACATGGTGATAAGGATGGTGGTGTTAGTGAGAAATACCCATAATTTCGTAATAAGTATTTTTATATCTACTCATTGCGATGTACTCTTTTCACACTAACGGTCTTACGTATTATTTTTACTTATCGCTTAATTAAAGTATGTAATATCTATGTCTGTTTCTTCCTATTATCATTAAGTAAAAAGAGAGAGCAACTTCAGGCATTCCTTAAATTGTCATCGGATTTTATGAGTCATTAGTCCAATGTCAGAATACCATGTTCTTTGTTAAGTTACAAGTAGAGAAAACTAACCATGAAAAGTCGGAATCTAGATCCTAGACCACCCTGATGATGCTGATAGTGAAACCTTTTGGTTTTTAAATTATAAATGAAACAAGTACATATATGAGTCGAATCTTATTACAAAAATGAAGTAGTTTCACCGACTTACAACAATTGAAAATATACATTAAATTATGAGTTTATGTTTGCAAGCACAAGTTACTGTCAGTATCCTTAGCAGCGGTTATGTGTGTTTAACAGGCTTTATGATTATGAGGACCTTAGATGACAAATTACCACGACTGAATCTACTCAACAGTAGCGTTGAAGCTCGAGACTAGTCTACGTTATTTCGCATGAGTCAACTTGTAGTAAGATCAGTGGATGGGACGCGTGAAAATTACAAATATTTTTTTTTTTATAAAATTTGGAATTCTTGTTGAGTACTCATAGTCAACAAACAACAATTCAGTCACCTGATATCAAGTGGCTACTTCTTCAAGTTTAAATAAGGTCACTCCAGAGGTCTGAGAATAAACCTGTTATTATTCTGTTTTTTCATACACCAGTCTGACTGGAACATAGAAATAAATTAACTCCGGCTTGGAGTGTGCTTCCCCTCGCACGGACTTCTAGGCGGAGAAAGGTGTCATACACAACTTAGCGCATTTGCATAATGTTCTCCTGACTTATTTTCGGTTACGGCGGCAAGTCAAGATTAGCCGTTTGCGCAAAACAGTATTATAGTGCTAAAGTGTATGCGCGAACGGAGATGCACTCTCTTTTGTCTCGCTCTCATAGTCACACACGGTCGTAAAGAGACCAAGTGCACTTGCATATCTTAGAATCATCGGTTGTATGTTTTCGATATGAACGAGCTTATACACTAACGCAAACCGTGTTAAGGCGTCTACTCGCATGCCTGCCACAGAGGCAATCTACAGCGATCGAAGCAATAACAGAATAGCGCCAGTTTTATCGAAATACCAAAAGATCTTGCCTCTTTTTTACAGAATGAGGGTAACAAACGAGCATACAGTTCACCTGATGGTAACTGGATACTGTGGTCCATAGACACCTACAATTATCCATGATACAACTAATAATTAATACCTACAGCCATAAAGTAGCTGCAGCATGGCTCTGCCTCGTTTGAAAACGTTGCTTTCTTTCTGCGGTGCTACCAAAAAAGAAGAGACAAAGGAGATGCTGTGTGAAGAAGCCGCAGTTTGTACACATCTATCACCCGTGTCTAAATTTCAAGCTCTTTATTAGTATCCAATGTGGCTTGTACTCACACGTGTGCTCCGTGCGAAAATCGCCAACTTATTCATTGAAATTGCCCCAATTGCGCTATAAGCGGTAGCGGCAGCTTAGGGAGCAAGGAAGGTCTTGCGCCACTGTCGCCCTGCCGCCCTGCCGCAGGGTCAACCTCGAATATTGCCCCTTGCATATATAAATCACAGTGGGTCATCCCCATACTACCTAGATTACCCCTGCCGCAGGCATGTGAGTATTCGCTTCTAGACAACGTGAAAAAAATTCCTGTCCGATTCAAAAGTGATAATATAGGATAGGTATAGTAAAAAGTACGTAGTATAGGGTGTAAAGAAAAACATTAAATCATGAATTAAGTTTTAATATTTTGAAAACTACCTATGCATTTAAGTACAATATCCCCTAAAATGAGTACACTACGGTTATCGTCACAGCGCATCGAGTCTCCATGGGTTGACACACACGTGGGATATATTTGTGATAGTTGCCACGTTCATTGTTATTGTTAATTTAAGAAGACGCCGCTGCAGATCCTGGTTTGTTTCCCTGTGTTGCTTCCTACGACATCCACGAGACGATATAGGAGTGGTGGATTTTCTTTCACCGCCACTACATTGTCAGTGTTTAATACTTCTTTATCGACTCTTAAAACTCCACTGTTGGACTTGGTTCTGTCTGAATTGTCATGCTTGGCACGCAGATTGATGAGCATAGAACTAGGACGTTCGCACCTTTGATGTTGTTGCCCGTCGCTGACCTGAGCATTTTACTTTGATAAAGGAGATGCCGCCATCGATTATACCGCCGTCTATCGAAAGTCATTAGATTAGTCTGAAATTTTCCATAGTCAACTCTTGCGACCTGGAGCCGGACCATGGAGCGGAATGGGATAAAGGATTCTCCTACGCTATACGATAAGTGTCAACTTATAATTTATTTGTATCACAAAAATTTTACGTCGTATAGCCATGCTGCAGCTATAGTTGTAACACAAGTGGGTCGGCTCGACCGGGGTAGGATTACGCTCTCGCAGAATAGGGTAAAATAGCAGCGTATTGCTGCTTGCTGTCTTTCGTATGGTGAGTGTAGAGAACCGGAAACCCTTTTTACTGGAATCGAATCATTCCATCTTTGTCCTCATGGGTGACAACGCATATGCAGTTTAATTCTTAATTGAGGATAATTGTGGATGTCTATGGGCCACTGCATCCACTTACTATCCGGTGACTGTGCTCGTTTGTCACCCAATGCTATAAAAAAAACGCGGCAGATCAGACTCGTCGGCGAGATGAGTTGTGCAAGTGCGACCAAGTCAAATTTGTGTTACTCTTGGAGACTACTGACTCAAACATTGAACAGCATATGCTATTGACTTGATAATAGTATGCAGCAAGGCCACGGTCATTTTATCTACAAAAATTACCGCGGTGGCAAGGCTGTTCAAAGCGCGGCCTTTTCTCGTAGTGCAGCGCGCGACGTGTTTTTAAATCTACCTGAAATTTTTCTTTTATAAAATTTTCTTGGTAGAATTTTTTTGAATTGGAAATTAACTAAGAAGTATTAACCTTTTACTGTAATGGTATTGACATTTGTCTTTTCCCGGTATCGTAACTGGTTTTTGTCGAGTTATTGCTTTGTCTTTACATAAGATAGCTCTGATTGCTCTGTTATGAAATACTACACGCTGCAAAAAAAAAACTTGCTCGTGTTTTTGGAAGTATATAATGTATGTTCAATTACATTTTTTTGAGCTTTATTTATTTTAAGAAATTGATTGCCGCATTTTAACACCTTGATACCGCACACTCAACTATATTGCTGAATTTGTATTAACTATGCACTCGCAAAGATGGATCCCGCTCATCTTGGATCCTCTTTTTTAAGGATGTAGGTACATTGAAAGCACGACATACGTAAAAACACCTATCGCTTTTTATTGCTAGCATTTGATATTTCATCAAATTCAATGTAGGTATCTGCCGCATAGAAGTAAGGTTACAACGGTATTTCATGCCTGAACGGATTTGACTAGAGCCAGTTCGGTTCTTCGTGTACTACTGCTACTGCTGTATATAATATGCTGGTGCTTCAAAATACCGCCGGATAAGCTTAGCGGTAAAATATTAATTATTTACCTGTATTAATATGTTATAGTTGAAGTTTAAGGACAAAATGGTAATCCAATTACATACCTACATACCATGGTTTTCGACGGCAGTTTTTAGAAGACGGCATTTTAGGATAGAAAATTCAACCTCCCCTACCTAAACTAAACGATGCCAGTAAAGAACTGAAAAATATTTCTAACTTAATACTTTGATTAAAATCCAACCATCATTGGCATCGTTGCCAAGGGTAGGGATAAGTACACAAATACATCAATAGCAATTAATTTTTAATAAATATATACGTTTAAAATAGAAGAAGAATCCATTATAAGATATTTGAGAAAATGAGGAAGGCCGGCAAATGCTGTTTTAAAACATGTGGCCTCTGACAGATTCAGCGGATCATCCCTATCTTGTTCTGTGATCACCAACCCACCTTCCAAGATCTACTCATCAGGGAGAGGCTTATGTCTGAAAGGTAATGGAAGTGCTAGTTTTAAGAATCACAGTTGAACGTTAAACTTTTTAGAAAAATTTCATAGTCTTTCATACACAAAAAGAAGGATTTCGTATAATGCCTTTGCGTATGTGTGGTGTTTTCACCTATAAAATGTTGCTTTTACATATTCGATATGTAACTGATAGTGAAACTATATAAAGTATGTATGTAAAGGAACTTTCTAGCAACCTTTTTATTTGTGTTTTTATCTAAAGAAAGTACAAATTTAAAAATATCTACTACAACTTATTGTGTTTCTTCTGTAGATTTTATTGTCAACCTTGACGTCAAACACCGAAAATTACCCAAAAAATTAAACGCTATTATTGAATCAGCAAATGAAATCAAAACAAATTTTTACAAAACAAAAGCAACAACTTTTAATATGGTTTTGAATAAACGTAGGCCATCTATAAAATGTTTAAGAAATTCATTGTGTAATAATGATAGTGAAACCATTAAACACCATAAAGTATATCAACGAACTTTCTAGATCTTATAACCTTTTTATTTTATTTTTTTTATTTTTTGTTAGACGAAGTATCTACAAATTCGAAGTATTTACATACTACCTATTTTGGCTTGTTGTGTTTCTTCTATTAACTTATTGTGTAACTTACAAATCAAATCAAAAATAAAGCCGTACGTAAAATTTCGAGCTAACATTTAAGAAATAGAAAAGTAAGCAAGCTTTCTACAATTTCTGACAGGATTTTGGATCAAGGAAGAGTACGCACTGTTTCAATGCATGTTGGCGTGATTCAAACGTCTTGGAAATATTTTTAATATCTCAAATATCTTATTTCCTTTTTACTACACCGCTGGACACGTGGTTAATCAGCATTAACACGTGGTAGGGCGGAGCTACAGGTTATATACCTGGTGTAATACGAATGGGTCGAATCGACTGGGGTAGGACAACGCTCTTATAGAAAACCAACGTTAAAACAGCAACTTAATGCTGCCGTTTCGTGCGATGAGTGTAGGGAACCGGATACCCTTCTTACTGTAAACTAGGCATTTCTTCATCTTAGTATTTAAGGGTTGTCACCCTGTCACGCACCTACATTTGGATTCTTAATCTAAGATAAATGTGGTGTCTATCGGTCACAACATCCACTTACCATCAGGTGGACTAAGTGCTCGTTTATCGCCCTTATTCTATAAAAGAATATATATACAATTACAATTAACATATTAGGTGATGTCTGCGGAGATCGAACTATGGTATGTGAAAAATTTAAGGCTTAAACTTTGTTATTAAATGGCGGCCAAACGTTATCAACTCCACTACAGACCGCTTTCCGGCAGGTATAAATTTACTGTCGGAAGAAGGACGGATTGTATGCCAATCGTACAGCAGTGTGGTACATTTTTTATCTCTACTTACTGACCTTAAACTAGCTGCGTAATCGTCATATTAATTATAAGATATCACATCTTGGCATACGCGTGAAATCATTACTTTATACTGACGATATTCCGCTTATTGTTTTCGTAAAAATTCTGTGGGGTTTTAGGAGGTTTTTTTGTATAAAAGAGGGCAAACGAGCTTGCGGTTCACCTGATCGCTGCCCATGAACAACCGCAACATCAGGGAAATTACAGGTGCGTTGCCGGCCTTTTAAAAAGTAGTAAGCTCTTTTTTTGAAGGTCCATAAGTCGTATCGGTCCGGAAAAATCGCCGGTGGTAAACAATTCCACAGAGAAGTTGTACGAGGAAATCTAGTAAAACGCACAGTGGTGGACCGTCAAGCATCCAGATGGTGAGGATGGTATCTTAATTTTGACAAGATGTGGGTTCATGAAATTTGACGGCTAGGATTAATCCGAACAATTCCTCTCCCCGTGGTAGATGCGATAGAACATAAACAGGGATGCTACATGCTGCCGGTTAGAAAGAACTCGGTCGTCGATGATTCGAACCGCTCTACGCTGGATGTGGTCAAGTGGAAGGAGCTGGCACTAGGGTGCCCCAGCCCATAGATGTCAAGAGTATTCCATGTGAGGCCGAACTTGTGCTTTGTAAAATTGCAAGCGATGTGCCGGCATGTAATACTGTCTCGTTGTGCTGAGCATGTAAAGCTTTTTAGAGGCCAGTTTGGTCTACCCCTCCAAGTGACCAAGAAACTGCATACTTTTCGATATCTCGACGCCGAGGATTCAGATGCTAGCTGAGGCAGCAAGGTAAAGTGCTTTGAAAGTGAGGAGATACGACAAAGGGGTTCTTTTTAGCGGTAAACGCGCAAACTTGTGTCTCCTGGGATTGAACTGGACTTGATTTAGTCGATTCTACTTCAGACACAAGTTTGTCCCGTTACTCGGTGACGTTTTCCGGAGAAATATGGGCAAAGCCGGTATTTAAGACATCACCAGTGCTGTCTTCTGCGTAGCAATAAATGTTACCAGTCAGCAACATATCATTGATATGCAGAAAAAACAGTGTTGGTGATAGCACGCAGCTTTGTGGAATACTAGCGTTAATAGGCTTGTAATAAGAGCATGCACCGTCTACTACGACCTTGATGTTCCGATCAGCAGGAAAACTGGTGATACAATCGCACAATTTGTCGGGAAGCCTATAGGAAGGGAGATTCGAAAGAAGCGCTTTGTGCTAGCCCCGATCAAAGGCCTTCGCTATATCCAAATTAACGGCCAATGCCCCTCGCCCTTGGACTCTACTATCTCCGCACATCTATGAGTCAGGTAGACCAGAAGATCACCAGCTGATCGAACACGACGTAAACCGTTTTGGCGGTCACTAATCAGCTGGTGATCCTCAAGGTAACTCGTGAGCTGGCAGTTTATAATGGACTCCATTATATTGGAGAACAAGGAGGTTGATGGCGATAGGCCTGAAGTTGAACGGGTCTGAGTGGTCGCCTTTATTAGGGATCGGATGGACCAAAGCTGCTGTCTAGTACCGGAAAAGATGCGCTAAAACCGGTGCCAACTCCGGAGCACGCGTCTTCAGCACAACGGAAGGCCCACTCGACTTACTGACATACAGGGAGAGGAGTGCTTTGTGAACAGAGCGCTGTGTAAACCGCACATCCGGCATGGAGCACTCACACCGCGTTATGGTCGGCGGTGTTCCTCCTGTCATCGAGAGTCGAGTTGAACGCAAAGAGAGAGAGCCTAACAGGCCAGTGAGTCGTCCTCGCTGTGCAGAGATGTAAGAGATAAATGACAGAAATTCCCTTAGACAGCGACCAGCGGGAGACCAGAATGCATGGGTTCCCGAAGGAAGGCGAACTAGCTTCTCGTTCTGCTGATGTGCTCAGACCTTGCCTTGGCAATGACTCTTGAAGGATTGGAAGGCGGAATAATAACCTGAATAATAACAAGATAATAGCATTAGGGAACAGCGCTGTGCTTCCTCGAATAAGGGCGTCTGTCTATATATAATATATATTTTTTCAGTTTAAATTATGACCAATTTTTATGATAGGCAGGCTAGGACGGGTTACGTTGGACTCGCTTCGCAATACTGACACGCCTCCTACCGCGGCCCTCCACCACCACCGCATCAACGGTGCGACCCAACCAGAGGTAAGGCGAGAGATAAGGCATTTGGCTCATTGCTGACCTAACACTCCTATTCCCCTTCGGCTGTTGCGGAAAGAGGGAGAAGACACCCATCTCGCCACTGAGCACCAATGCACGTCAGGAGTGGGCTAGATAAGCCTACTCGGAGCTTACGCCTCAAGCCGGCCTGAGAAATCTTGGGCCAGACAAGCCAAGTGAGTTCCTCTTTGTTCAAAGTAGGTGGCCAAGCCACGGCTACTAGGCCCTCCGTCACGATATGCCAGGAACCCGTTCGGTGGTGTTAGACCCATGTTTGATTCAGCGGTCATCTATCCGTTAGGAATTAGCGACTGCCTTGGTGGTCGAATGATTGTAAGAGTGACTTGACGTGGCATGAAATCGGGAAGATGGCGGTGGAGTGTTATCCCCCGTGCCTCGGAAAGTACGAAAAATCTTGTGCCTTTCAAGATCTTTCCCCGGTTGTGTTGGTTGCCGTCCCTGACGGGAAAGTTAGGGAAGAAAGAGTGCGCTTGTGCAATAAACAACAATTTTTAGTACAACAAGGGCAGTAAACAAGCGTAGTCCACCTGTTGGTAAGTGAATGCTGTGGCCCACAGATATCTGTATTTCTAACCTCGATTAAGAATTAAAATGAAGATACGTTGTCACCCCTAGGACTAAGAATGGATTGCTTGGTTCCCTGTTATAGAGTAAGATTCTACATTAGTCATACGAAACACAGCTATATTACACGCTGGTATAAAATAGCAGGTCCTCGGTCGGGCAGACCTATCTGTGCCCTAACAAAATAGCTGCAACATGGCTCTACCATGTAAAAATGGCCCGCCCATTGCCGCTTCAGCTTACTGATCCGTTGGGTTATGTCAAATAGTCCAGCTTGGTATGTCCAACTTTGACCGAGACCGGTCAATCAATGGATCCAACTCGGCTGGGCGGTGTTCGTGAGACAACGGCATATCACGACACGTACCGTAAAATTTGAATACGAGAGTGTACAACCGAGAGTGCGTGGATATACGGATCTGAGACGTGGTCCTTCACTGTTGGCCGTATGAGGAAGTTCACCTTGGAGTTTCCCTGCGTGATACACATACGCACTAATTATACTGGCTCTCCATACTCCAGGCTACAACACAGCTGTGCACGCACTGCTGTGTTGCAGTTCAATGGGTGGGAGAGCCAGTCTGACGACAAATTTGTGAAGAATCCTATCTTCTCTTAGATGACACGGTATCGTTAGACTATTTGAACTTGATTGCTGGTGTCATGTGGTGCAGTACTTACCATCAGAAGGACTGGTAGCTTGTCTTCATATAGTCATCAAAAATAGTTTCTTCACGTTTGTTTACAGAGGTCCAACTTTTTGAAACTGTGATACGTATTGACATTTATAAGAATTTGGAAGTAGCCTAAATCTCATTAAATATGTTTGACCTTGATTACCTGCTTACATAAGGGACGGTCAATACAGTCGTCAGTTAAATTTTAAGTGCTACCACACCGATGAATCGATCGCCGGTCGATGGTAGAATGGGTTAGTCGACGTCGATCGATAGTTTCTACCTTGCCGATAGATCGTTGGTAGAATGGATTAGTCGACGTCGATCGAGCTGCTTGATTTTACGAGAATCCGTCTCTCCACCCGCTATTTAAAATGTTTACTATCCGTAGTGTTCGTCGATCGGCTAAAGCTACCACGCCAATCGATCAATGGCATTGATTGAACATAGATCGATTGATGTTGTAATACCTTAACGCACGGATAAGTTTCCCCACTATTTCCTGTGAAGACTTGTTTGATACCATACGAAATTGCAACTACTACTGCTGGACACGTCAGCAGTCTCCTGCTAAAGGAAAGACACGCGGTAGGCTACCTAATGCTTGGAATTGGAACTATATCTTATTTTGAGGTTGGTGGGTTTGATGACATTTCCGATGTGACGGAAAGTTAGTTTTATGTTTGACATTTATGAAATCGGTCGCTTTTCGCTTGAACAAACTTGTGAAATATTAAAAACTAGCTTTCTACACGCGGCCTCGCTCGCGTTTATTATCATCATCATCATTTGTCCTTAAAAGTCCACTGCTGGACATCGGGCTCTACAGTAGAGGTAAGTAACGTGAAAAATTTAGAAATTGATTACAAAATTACCCTTGAAGAGGTTTTCGAGTTTCCAAAAGGACTCATATTTATTTATTTATTCTGAACAATGCAAATTGTGTTGAATAATTCATGCAGGAATACGATTGAAAAGCTTAACAACCAAATTTATAATATTTATAAAATTACAATAATAATATGAGATTATTACTGATAACTATTTTGAGCATTGTAACGTACGCAATGCTCAAAATAGTTGGTACTAACCTTTGAAAGAAGAAAAAATGGTATTCCAACGTGCTCTTTTCAATTGATGGTGAAAGCGAGAAAGAGAAATGAGAGTGCAGCTTTTTATCAAAATAAGAGTGTACTATGTAGGTAACATAGGTGATAAAACCTTTGACTGTAAATGGAGTATTAAGTACATAAATCACATATCTAAATTTCCTTATCAGCTAAAAAATCTTCGATATGATGTCATTTCCTATCTTACACGTGCGAAGGGTCTCTGCCTAAAGATAAATACCGCTTTTGGGGTTCAAATATTAAAGGAATCAAAACGCACGGCTAAATAATACTTTGCAACAGCTCAACACGAACGGTATTCCCTAAGTCCAATATTGTTCCGGATGTAAATGTATAATATTTTTTGATACAAAAGTGAAGGAGGTGCAATAATTCTAATGAAAGCAGATGATATTGTGCACTTTAACGAAAAAATATCTTATGGCAACTACAACCTTCTATCCACTTTATGTATGATATCATGTCAGTAAATCGAGTAAAAATATTGAATTACCAAAACTATATTTGTAAAAAAAATTCTTACACTGACTGCAAATATCACTTGGATTATTTATTTAATATTCTTTATTGCACACCACATAAAAATTACAAATTATACATACAAAGAAATATGCAATGGGCAGTCTTATTGCTGATAGCAATTTCTTCCAGACAACCAATGAATGGACAGGATTACACAAAAGTGACAAGGGTAGGGCACATTGGTGTGATAAAATGAAAACACATTTTATATATACATATATATATAGCCGTGTAGTGGCGGTTGAGAATATCCACTACCCCATATCTTCCCGTGGGTGTCGTAAGAGGCGACA
>DWHP01000553.1:0-19322 GCA_018247895.1 Parnassius honrathi
GCGTGGTCCTTCCCCGGTCGAGCCGACCCATTCGTGCTACAACTATATTACTAATATAACTGCAGCATGGCTCTACCACGATGAAAAATGTTCCTATACATTCATAAATCCTGTATGAAAACTTAACTATGGGACCTAAATTACGATTTAGACCTCGGTTTTATATCAACTACTTTCTGGTTATAGAGAAAAATTAACAAACTACACAAAACCGAAATAATAGACTTTTCGGTCACCTTTGTTCACAGTTTTTAATCAGACAGCCCAAGCGATAAGTTTCCACAGCCGTTTATAAAATGCACAGTCGAATGCACTCTGCAGTGAAATTGTCTATGCTCACGATCGCTCAGTGATTTATTTTCATAATCTTCAAGCAAACAATAAACTCGTTATAACAAGCTCAAAAAAGCAGCTAAATATAATTGAATTGTGTAGATATTGTTTCAAAATTATGTGGGTATAAACGTCAAGGGAAAGAACAATAAATTTGTACATCAATTTACTTAGATTACTTTTAAGGCGAAAATAATATATATTCCCTATATAAAAAAGTACTCTGTGGCGACAACCGGCAACGACACTATAGATTAATAAAGCGTAAGCAGTGACAGCTGTGACTGTGTTTTAAATTTGATACACCATAACGAAATTTTTTTAGGTAATCGACGCGTTTAGGAATTCCGAACAATTCATAATTTTAAACCTTTAATAGGAGATGCAAGATTTAGTTGATATTGATTTCGCGGGTTCTCATTTTTCACAAGTTCTTATTTATCGATTATGGGTACATAAACTTCTATGTTTCGATGTTTGACATGTGGCAACATTGATGTTTTAATTTTTAACATCGATGATCATCGAACATCCCTACTCTATGGTTAATAGTCATAGATTACTGTATATGTTAGTAGTTCTACAACAGCCTGTGTGGGATAGTAAGTTCTTGGCGGAAATAAGTGATAAAATATTATCATTGTTATTATTTTTTATTAGAACTTTAATATAAAATCGCATATTATTTTTATTATTTGTGCCAATTAAAAAGTAGTCTATCATTATTGAGTATTTCAAGTTTTCTAACAATGTAAAGGTAACTCGGTGATTTTGATAAGTACAATGTAATGAACAAGACAAACAAGGACATCGGTGTATTAAATATTTCTGTCATTTAAGATGACGTCCTCTGATTCAACAAATGTACGTCTTGCCATGCATTCGGCAATTAGTGGTCAGGAAGGTCTTGCCAGTCCTGAGCTTGGAATGTCTGCAGCTGTGCCATCTCAAAAATTCATCATGCATGCGTCCCGTGGCACTGCGAGTTGTGGTGACTCCTCATCGGACCCATATTCTCCGGAAATGCCTTCAGCCAAGGCGAGTGATCGAGAATCCCGAATTATAGCAGAAAAACATCGTAGAAGTCAGTATAAGGCGGAAATAGATCTGATAATGTCCCTCCTGTCTGATATGATACCCACTCAGCGCAAAGTAGACAAAACGAGTGTCTTGCGACTTGCTGCTGATAAGTTACGAAATGAACATGTATTTGGTGATTCCATAAAATGCCGTCATTTAGAAACGTGGTCTTCGGGTGTTATGAAATATTTTGATCTGTTTGGAGGTTTTATGTTTGCTGTGACATGTCGAGGACGTATTTTTATTGTTTCGCCTAATGTTCAAGAGAAGTTGGGTTACTGTCACATAGATTTATTGGGACAAGACATTTATAAATATGTACACAATGAAGACAAAGAAATACTGCGGTTTCATATTTATCCTCCAGAATTACAAACTGGGTGTGATGAGAGTCTGTTTAAACAGCACCATAATTTTCATGTACGATTAATGAGAGCAAGTGCTAAATTAGATCCACCTAAATATGAAAGATGTCGCATAAATGGGATGTTGAGGAGATCTGATCGAGCAACTGCCAATGGAGTACAGGATGAACAAATAATTAGAAGGCAAAGAGTGAGGCATAACCGCACATTTTCTTCCAGTGGTAATGATTTTGTGTTCATTGGAATGGTCCATGTTCTGTCCAGTTCTATGCCAGCTCGTTTGTTATCACCTACAGCATATTCTGAATACTGGACAAGACATTTAATTGATGGTCGCATAGTGCAATGTGATCAAAGTATATCATTGGCAGTAGGTTATATGACTGAAGAAGTCACTGGTACGTCAGCTTTTGTATTTATGCATAAAGAAGATGTTCGTTGGGTTATATGTGTATTGCGGCAAATGTATGATCAAAGTAGAGAATTTGGTGAGTCATATTACAGACTGATGTCACGTTCAGGTCACTTTATTTATATGAGGACTCGTGGTTTTCTTGAAATAGACAAAAACACTAAAAAAGTTCAAAGTTTTGTGTGCGTAAATAGCGTCATTGGAGAGGACTATGGTAAACGAATGATGGATGAAATGAAAAGAAAATATTCTGTTATAATTGATATGGAGAAACATAGTGAACAAGCAGCATGCATTGATGAAGCTCCAGTAGAACATCCAAAGCATTTAGAAAGAATTGTGATGCATCTTGTGGAGCCTCCAGTAAGTGAGAGTATAGATGAGTTCAAATTAGTTGCACCGTCAAAAGAAAATATAATATCAGCTATTAAAAATAGTGAAAAGGTTGTTCAAGAAACAGGAGTTAGGTTTGATACTCGGAAAAGAAAAAAAACTGATTGTGATGATAACATAGAACAATTAAAAAGACACAGTTGACTTTACCACATAGTAAACTGACGAAGATGAGTATTGAAGAAACTAAAGATAGGTTAATTGGTAATTGTGTGCATGTTCTGATATATTCCATTTTATAAAAATGCTAATGAGGGTATCTTAAACTTTGTTCTTAACATATAATGTGATTTAATGAAACGGATACTTTATAATATAATCTCGTACTTTGAATTTATTTCGTCGATCTCTTAATGTTCATAAACCAAATAAAAATAAAACATTACATCAATCTTGCAATGTCAGTAACAGTAGCTTGAGGTGCTGCTGCGTTGGCCCTTGTAGCCTCTAACATTATATTGATATAATTGTTGACCATAAATTAAAATAGCATTGATAGGTCGACGGGATAATCCTAACTTACCTATAATCTTATGTTGTAGTGAAATTTATGTGCAATTCTGGGCTCTTATTTGGCATAGTGTTAATCTCTAGCACAAATGTGAGTCCTTTTTAAGTGCAGTTTGCATTGTTCAAATTTCAACAACACTTGCCAGTAATTATTATTCTTTAACAAATATGTGTCTTGCTGATTGATACATGCTTAATGAGCATGCAAATGTTTATGCCAGGGAATGCAATGTAAGTCTGAATACTGTGGTAATTTTTAAAAAATAGTAAGTTACATAAAATGGTCATAAAAGTATTTTTCTAACTTAAATTGTGTACAGATGACTCACATTATTACTAGCCACTGTAAGCCTGTTATTGGATAGTTATTTGGGTTAGGTCTGGCACAGTTTTTAACTTGATGACTACGGAATTCAAAATGTTGATATGTGTATTTTTGTTTGTTAAATAAATTTTTTCATTTTGAAATTTATTTATTTTTGAATGAATTATGTCCTTTAGAGAGCAAAAAGTCCATGAGGTTTTAAAGATATTTTGACATAAAAACAGCACCCAATTTAGCTTAACTAATTTAGGTTAATTAATGTAACAAACAATAAATATTTAAGTACTTTCTTTTTTCATTTAACAACTTAATTATTTTGACTAAACAGAGTCTGTAGGTGGCTTTTAGCCAACAAATAAAAACAATGTTAAGATTATTTACAACTATTTATTGAATTTTCCGAATGTTCATTTCTACTTTGTACTGTGTCCTTAAGGTCACAGAATACGCAGCGCAATGTAAAGTGGTCACAGTCTACGTAAACATGTAAATTTCAAGTTATATAGTCTGATTTACATACATATCTTGTGATCTAACTATCTATAGTTTAGTACAGAAATGTCCATACTTATAATAAAGGTCCTAAGCAAAATATGTAGTTACAGTTGAAATAATTGGGCCACTTATTGTTTGAGTAAATAAAGGTTAAGGTAGCAAAACAACAAACCACACATGTAATGAACTTTGCTTGTTTATGATTCTGCTCCAGCATCATAATATGTAGATACTTTGTTAGTGCTCTGGCAAATACAAAATCCCTTTAATATATTAATAGCTGGTGATCTGGAGCAACATTACCTGTAAGGTATTGGTTTTGCTTCTGCAATGATAATGATGATGATGAAAACTAAGTAAGAACTTAAATATTGATCACGAGCATTAATTGTAACTGACTGACCATTTACACATCCTACGAAAGTTTTGAATATAAAATTAAAGGAGATATAAACATGTAGCTATATTTAAAAGTGAAGTGTGAAGACTTATGAAAGTTCCAAATACATGTTCAAAATGTATTGTAATTGCATAATTGTTCTTTAGTATTTTATGTCTGTTAGTGTAATTAAATTATTTTAAAATTTGTATACTCAATATTGAAATACAAATTTTGTTACTGACCTAAAATAGTAATGATGTGACCATAGACTTATTATAATACTGCGTACAAAGATACTAACATGACATTGGCAGAATTCTTTTTAAAGAAGTACCAAAGAAATAAGAAGAGGAAGAAAAAAATTTCTCGTTTCTGCGATTACAGTACATTCTGAACATTATTATTTTGAGTACGGAAAAAAAATGAAATGAAATAATGTTAAATGTACGAAATGTAGTTAAAGAGGTATTATATTTAATAAAACTTTTATAAATTTTCTAAAAACCTATGATTTAAAGAAGTTGCATATATAACCCTGGTACCAACGAAATGCAATTTCGTTGGTACTAGGGTTACCAGGGCTTGGAACTGAAGATTCTGTTGCAAGTGAATAAAATCTTGGTTTTTGGGAATGATTGGTCCTAGCAATAAAACTCAATAGATTTTATTTTAACTTCGGTTTTCGGCAATTTAGATTTCAAAAAGTATTTCCACGTATAATATTTTTCTAAAGCAAATTAAATTGAAGGTTATTTTGTGTCAATAATCCAGGCGGAGTTTGGCTGTTAAAAGCCCGTCAAGACCAGATTTATCCAATCAGATTGTAACTCTATGTACTGCGAAATTCTTTGGGGCCAGTGTATATGTAATATTATTAGAATATGTTACAGTCAAAACTCGTAACTGGTCAAAACTGCTCTTGACCGATGTCCTTAGTCAAAAACAGTTTTGACTGATTTTTGTAGTGAAAAGTGGTTTTGACCGATTTAAAGTTCAAGCTATTGGTCAAAACTCGCAATATGAGTGATAACAGAGTAATCGTTCACCCTAAAGCCATGCAGGTACATTATAATGATATTAAATATCATAAAGAAATAATTAAACTTTTTTTTTAATTCAAAAAGTATAAGTTAAAATTAATTTTGACTAACATTCTTGCTCAAAACAACGCTTTTAACCGATATAAGATGGGGTAACGTTGAATAAAAAAAAGAGAAATGAATACAAGTGGTAAAATTAAAAATTTTGTACAACCGACTTCAATATAAATAAAATGAGAACATCATCAATGTAGTTGAAGTAAATTAAATACGCATTATTAAGGATAACTCAAAAACTACTGGTCAGATCTTGATCAAATTTTTATGGGACAATATGAGAAGCACCAGCTTTAAAATAAAAAAAAAATCATCAAATTCGATTCACCTAGAAAAAAGTTCTCCGGTAACACAAGAAATACAGTCGAATAGAGGACTTCCTTTTTTGAAGTCGGCTAAAACTACTTTTGCATAATTTTTGCGGTGAATTTTGTTATGAGTTTTAACTGTAACGGGTAACGCCACAGAATAAATAATAATACTACCTACTTTTAATTTTTACGAATTACTACTACGCAAGTTCATTAACGGAATTTGTAATGGAATATAATGTGTAAACAATATCTTATTGTGCCAAAAGATTTTGTCAAATTTCCAATAACTACTGAATTTATACCACTAAATATTATTTTTTATGATATGAATAACTATTAAGAAAGTAATTTGAATAACATGGTTGTGTTGCAACAGCAGTCCCTAACTCTTGTTGCCTAAACACACTTAAGTATGTCAGGCAAGTTCCTAAGTTCTCGAGTGAGAAGCGCCATTTTATCGCTCGCTCATCATAAAAGTAGGTCTCTTGGTGGTTACTTACTTACTTAACACAGAAACTATTTACATTATTAGGCGTATATGAAAGAAAAACTTAAAAACTACAAATTATCGATATTCCGTGTCAACAAAGTTACTGATGCGGTTAGATTCAAGTACAGTAGCTACAACTAACCACACCAGTTACTTTGTCAATATTTTATTCTTACGGGAAAAGAAAACAAGCGTACACTAACGTAAGACAAAGCGTTGAAGCTCGTATATCAGAAAAGTAATAAACCAAAACAAATGTGAAAAGGGGCCAAGTTCAGTACAAATGACGTCTGGGGTTAATATAAACAAATAAATAAAATTGATGTGTCTGTAATGTCAAAATAACAGCTTTTTACTAAATGCATATGAAATTATATACAGTACTTATAACAAAAACACAATTTTTTAAAAAATTCCCTGTCTGTTTGTTCTGACTAATGTCCGAAAAGGCTGGACCGATGTTGACCGGAACTTCACTGGCAGATGGCTGATGTTATAAGGATTATTGGACTGTTTTTGTTTTAGAAAAATAATTAGGGTTCAGCGAAATATAATTAAAACCCACTAAACGCTATCGTAATAAATTGTTACACCCGGCCGAAGTCGCGCGTAATAGCTAGTTAAAAATACTAGAGTAATAAGATAGTTGGTATCTGAACAGATGCCAAGCTCCATCGTAGTCACAGAGTATGTTTACTTATATAGCCGTTGTTTATATCATCGAATCTATAGGTATTTAAATTCCTGATAACAGAGCAGAATATTAAATAACCGCGGTCGCCAACCCGACTAGGTAACTATTGTAAATATCCGTCCTACGAGGCAAACTATGGGGGAGGCCTTTGTTCAGCAGTGGATGATTGATCGGTGATCACCTTTAATCATTGTTTTAAGGTTGTAATGATCAAAGATTTAAATAGTTTGGTAATGATGATATATTATTCGCTTTTATATGATATCTGTTAGATGTTTTAAAAATCCCTTTTTTTCTGTTAGTTTTTTATACGTTAAAGAGGAATTTTATTGAATTCCGTAAATGCGCCGTCGAATCTATCCATCAACATATCACATTTCATTGTGTATTTCGTCACTGAGTAAACTCTATAGTCACTGCGCTCAATAGTAAGTACCTGTTACACAAATATTACCTCTGTATTCACTGCCTCACTGCCATACCGTATTGATTGAGGTAGGTCGGTTATTGAACGTGAATTATTACGGAATGTTTTAGGCGTTCCGCCGCATTAAGCTATTTAGTATTAGCTACATATGTTGTTACTTCTAGTGGTTACTTTCGTTCAATTTGCGATTCTGTAATATAAAATATTAGCAGTACCATCTAAAATATTTAAACATTGTTAGTAATCGTAGTAATATTAGCCGGACAGACAGACGTTCGGCTCTTTCTAACGATTTATTTTGTCTTAAAATATCCTTAAATTCTCAAAAATGTTGCGGATCACTTTTAGAGATAATAACTATTCTATAAGTTGGAGCAAGCAATACAAATGTAAAAAGTTTTATTAAAATCAATTGAACAGTGTCGGAGATAACGTGTCAAATGACGAAAATGTTACGAACTAACGCAAGTTGTTAAACTTCTTAAATTTTTCTCTTGGGCTCCATACCAACGGCATTGTATTAAAATTTCCTTCTGTTTTGTTAGTCGTATTTTTAATATTTTAATATTTACTTCGCAACTTTCATGTGTTTGAAAGTGTATTTTGGTTAATTAGAAATATTCTAATGATATTATTTTATAGGGAATGTGAATTTCTCTAAAAACCTATAATTTCGTAGGGCCGTTTTAAAATGCACGTTGTTTGGTTACTAAGAAACTCTTAGGGTTTCATCTTTACAAAATGTCTAAAGTCATGTGAAGAAAAAATTGCTAGAACGCCACCAAACCTCACCAGCTATAAAAACTATAAAACTTTTTTAAGTTTATACGGAACCCACACGACGCTAGTGCTACTCACACTTGTGCGGGTTTTTTTTAATATACTAGCCGAGGGTTTTAATAATGTGAAGTAATTTTCACTAATTTATCTTCTTTAATATATACAAACCTAACTTACATCCTCTTTTTACCCCCTTTGTGAATAGACTTAAAGACGTTGATATTTTTAATGACAATACTAAATATCAGTTTTCTTGGTTTTGCTTACTAAATTTCCTACTAAGTTCTATTTTAACCACCTAAATGGGATTATTCTTTTTTAAATATGACGGGTTTCCATACATTCATTATTCCATTCAACTCGATAAAGCTGAATATTTAATGACCAATACTTGAAAATCGAATTTGAATTGTTTTAAAACTGGTAAATAATAGCTATAAACAAATAAGAGTCGTGGTAGTCCTTAGTCTTTACTCTGTGGTAGCAGCTCAGGAGCTAAGCGTTAACCGTAAAGCACGACCAATGTGGGTTCGGTCCCCGCCGGCACCAATGAAATTGTTAATTGCAATTTTAAGTACTGAATTAACACGTGCACGGCAGTGAAGGAAAACGTCGTGAGGAAACCTGCATGTTTGAGAAATAAAAAAAATATTTCTAGCGTGGCGAACAATTCCTTGCATTCAATCCTTCTCAGAAATGATAGGAGGCCTGTGTCCAGCTGTGAGACGTATGTAACTTTAAACGTCCGGCTGTAACTTTAAACTTTAATTAATCTTAGCTCTAACTTTAATTAATCCTCATTTTACTATTTCCTTTATGCTTATTTTCTGCGTAGTGCGGTTGGAGTGCCACGCTGCGGCTATAATTATGGTTATAGCACGAATGGTTCCGCAGGACCGGGGAAGGACCATGCCCTCACAGAATACCAGTGTAAAATAGCAACTTACTACTGCTGTGTTTGGTGTGATGTGTGTGGAGAACTAGAGAGCCTTTTTACTGGAAACGAGCCATTACCTTTCATTTTAATTATATTATATTTCTCTTATAAATGAATATTTATAACAGAAATATAATGAAGCTTTACTAGTCAACTCTTAACGATTTACGACATTTGTTTCATCGGAACAGAAGTTCCACATTCCAGGCTATCAGAATAACTTTTATGGAATTCAATGATAATAAGAATAAGATTCGGATAGTTACGAGTCTTTATACGATATGTTAAAGCTAAAGCTTAATTTAAATTAACGAATATAGACTAAAATCTACATGTTAAATTAACCTTAATATCCTTTTTTGTAAGCGTATTTTAACTGACTTGAAAGAAAAAATCATTTTTCACCTCCAATATTCAAGCGGCTAGTAGAATTCTCAACTGCCACAATAAACGTAAATGAGTTGGTTTAACTATGGCAGAATTATGTTCAGCAGGATGACCCTCTTGCGTATCAACTGGGCAAAGGTCGTACAAGTCTATTCTAAAGTTCGCTGAGGGAGACCCGATATAACCCCAAAAATAAAACACTACATCCAAATTTTTACATCCAGGAGTCCGAGCTACACTTTGTATTATATTATAAACGTACAATGTATTTAAATAGTTCGACATAAATAGTTTGGCGCCTTGGTGAAGGTTGAAAATCTTTATTGGACTACAACATATCTTATAAAGAAAATTGTTTACATTGAGGCACACTTTCTCTTCAGAGATTATCTACGCTGTGTGATATCAAAAATTAGGACAAATTAAATTAGTTGCTGTAAATTTAATTTTGGAAATGTAATGTTACTTACACTATGTTACTCTGATTTGTTACAATTAATGTACTTAAATAAGCGTTTTTAAATTGTTGCCTAAAATATAGTAATGATATTATATCGTTCCAAATTGAATAGGCTGTGTCTTTCTAATTAGACGATCCTCACATAGATAGGACGCCACACACGGTCAGTTCAACTGATCCTTCCAACTGATCAATTCAAATTAAAACTGTTGATATTTTTTAAAATATTCATTTTTCGATTCGATAATCATAAATATATCAATATCAGAGTTATATATAAGTTTATTTATCGACCTTTAGATTACAGCCGAATCGACTTTTTCAGTCACAAAGGAACGCACTTCTGTTGATTTGTCGTGGCCTGTCCATTTATAACCACTATAAACCTTCGATTGTCTAACGTCATTGTGCCTATTCATTTGTCTATTACTAGCATGGGGTCAATCGATAAGAAATAATTTTACGGAACAAACTGCCCCCTTGTTCAAAGTCGTGCTGTACACTTTTTTGTTTTCTCTTAGTGACCCGATCATTCAAATATTAATTCGTTTTACGAACCGGGTCATTCGGGCCCATCATTTAATGGATTACTTCGAGTTTCAGTACACTGTGATCCTGTAAGACCTCTCTATTATGTCAGTTGTCAGACATTACATTATACTCGTACTCTGGTCGTAAGCCTTGTCAATCGTTTGATCCGGTACATTAAAAGTAGATTATTATATATTGTGCTGCTGCTCCACATTTTTCATTATTAAAATACTTTGTAACCTAAAATGAAGTAATTTAAACAGACAATGTTTTATAATCGATATTCATAGGTACAGCTTATACTTTGAGTCAGCAATTTTTATGGGAATGTAGATTGGTTTCCTCGAAGCTGCTCTAACGATTTGTGTTTTTGTTTACGCCGAACAAAGCTCGGTCGCCAGCGAAGGCTAACGTCAAAACGAACCCAACCACACGACTCTCGCTATAGTTAGGTTATTAGGGTAGTCTGCAAGCTGTTATACAAAGTTGCAACGAAACTACGTGAGATTTCTAACGAATAGTGCTTATATCACTATTTTTTAATTTTAAGACCATTGTCAATAGTACCCTTTAATGAGCCACCGATATTTCTTAACCTAGCATTTATAATAAATGAATATAATTGATATGTTAAAGTGACAATGATTGTCTATTTAAATCTTAAGCATTTTGAGAAAGTTTTTGCATCTATAAGTGTATAATTTGCAGCTTAAAACTTACATATAAATATGTTTATTTCTTAAAATATCTCTATGTTATCAGGTGGAAACCTAGTTATTTTTAAGTGTTAAAGTGACTACACGAATCTTGTGGCTCGTTATGAGTGTTAATTAGTGTTCTAAATTTTTATCCGCTAAGGATACCGTCAGTGCATTTACGATTAAACGTGAATGTAATGTAAGGTTGTGACGAGTATATTTCTCAATGTCAATGTAATTGTTAAACTAAGCGCAGGAGATATGACATGTATTATGGCGTGAAGTTAATGTTACAGTTCAGTTTCAGAGACCTACATATATTTATTATTAAAGTAGTAAATAATATAAGTCTGTGTCAAGTTCATGTTATGGTTAAGTGATTAAAACATTACTTTTACTGTAATAATGACGGAGTGTAATCATGTATCGGTTTGTGGAAATGCGATTCGTTGTATGTTTGTATTGATATTATTTGATGTAGCTGTGTAATAAAGGGGAGAATAAAACCTTTTCTTTTATTTTTTTGAATAACTAGCGACGCGTTTCGCCTGCCTTGGATTTGTTAATGTGGTGTACTTTAGGTTAAGATAATCATTAAGGTATCATTTTTATTTTAGCAATTAAAACGTTAAAGAAATGTCTAGTCGTTGGGATAAAACATACCTGTGTACATAGACCACTCCTGGAATTGCTCTCTACTTGTTGGTGAAGTTTAATTACAATTGGTTTAGACATTACGAGGATCAGCTTCGGCAGATTGATGAGTAGACACAGACAGACGTACAGACAAAACATTTAAAAATTGATCAAAAAGCATAGTCATGTCTAATGGTATGCATGGGTGATGGTGATGCTCAATAAAATGTAGTTTTTTCGTTATCACACTCACACGACATTTAAACAGATAAAAACGGCAGTTAACAGACGTGTAGACATATAAATAAATAAAAACGACTCCGTGCCACAGTGGCTTAGCAAAGAGTTGCGGCGTTGGGGGACTACCTGTCACCTTTTCTTTTTAATTATAGCAATATTTTCCCAAAAAAGATGCAAATATATAGTATACTTTTGTGAAATTCAGGAGCAAAAAAGTACACATTTATTTTTAACCTTCATGTATTTTTTTACATATATTTGTTATTGCTCTTTGTTTTGGCCATAAATGATCTAACCACCTTACCTTTCTACCTTACGTTTAAAATTATTATAGGAGTCTGAGCAATTTAGATTCATGTTAAAATAAATTAACAACAAATTTTGAACTAAATTAATACATGCTCTTTTTCTTTCTTCTTTCTGTATGTAAAATTACATTCAAGATGGTAAAAATTATTTCTGTAAAACTTACTTGTTCCAGACTTCCAATCACAGTTATTTATAAAACAGCGCGACGGTTGAATTAGGGATAAAATATAGTATTTTTCGTACAATATTATTTTTCTGTAATATATAGTACAATTGACTGGAATATAGTACGATACTATGTATTACAGTACGGGTGGCAGCTCTAGTTTTGCCCCACGCAATGTTTCAATGTACAGGTGGGAAATAAAGTTTTCGTCATAACGCCGTCCTACTTGTAATAAACAAAATAAACCTTACAAAGTATTATTATTAGAGATAAGCCACGTCCTAACAAAGCAAACATGGTATCAAAGTATATACAATTCCGTCTTAATTAAATACGTAGATAATGCATCGTACTATTAATCATGAGTTCATATCCGCCATCAACTATTGTCGTGATCTGCTTTTTGCGTGGGGTAACCTAGCCACAGATCTCGCATTGTTAGGGTAAGGGTGAACTCGTCGGACTCACAGCGACTAAAACACTTTCGCACTTATCAACAGCCTTATTTATCAACCTGCACAACGGTCGCTACTGAGTCTATGACGCGATGGTCATAGAGTCTGTAATGCGTAGAGTAGAAAATATAGACAGTAGTGGTTTTTTTTTACGGGTGACAAACGAGCACACAGTCCACGTCATGGTAAGTGGATGCCGTAAACCACAGACATTCATCCTCGATTAACACTCATAATGCAGATGCGTTGTCACCTCTGAGGAGTACGATGGAATGCCTCGTTTCCAGTAAAAAGGGTCTCCGGTTCTCTACACTCGCCATACGACACAGCATGAAGCCGCTATTTCATGCTTGTTTTCTGTGACAGCGTGGTCCTACCCCGGTCGAACCGACCCATTCGGGGTAAAACCATAATATAGCTGCAGCGTGGCTCTACCACGTTTAAACGTCAGTGTAGCAGTTTATATACTAAACACTACGTTAATTACATACCTAACTGAAGTGAAAAATGAATTTATAGTACAACTAATGGTAAACTCTAACTCCATGAACACCTCTGGCCAATTTCATACAAAGGAGGGTTCAACGTTGTCAATGTCTGTAATAATATTGTCTCTCTAAACTGATCTAAAAAAAGTTAATTTGGTGCCCTACCAGTCAAAATGACTAGTGATTGCGGGGCCGGCAGTTCTCTGAAGGTCAGCCCGGTCAAACCAAGCGAATATTCACACGCCGAGAGGTACGTTCGCTTGGCACGCAAGAATGCCACCAAATTCAAGACTAGCTGTACCCTGCGACTTCGTTCGCGTTGTGTATTATGTAAAATTTTACAGTATTAATGATATCTAAAGTATATTCTATATATCTATTGCCAAGATCCAAAAATCACCCGTGCGAAGCCGGGGCGGGTCGTTAGTATATATTAACAATCTTACGCATTAAATAACGATTGGATTTTATGGGTTTTAATTTTTTGCGTGGAACCTTAAATCTTTTTCTAAAATATAATTAGCCTGAGTTACCTACTCCTTATAGCATCAGCTATCTGCGAGTGACAGCCCTGTCAAAATCGCTCCAGTCACTTAAGAGATTAGCCTAACAAACAGACAAAAATTTAAAAAAAAATGTTATTAATTTTTTTATTAAAAATTAAAATGTGTTATTTTGACATTACAAGGAGATACTTCAATTTTATATTTTATTTTTTGTAACCACTTAATGCACACTTGTTTGTAGATGGCACAGTTATAGCAGCCAAGCTATTACAACGTAATATTGAAATGTCATAAACATCTGCCTTGTCAGGAACACCAGAATGAGGTAAACACCTTGTTGCATCACGGCACTTACTACCAAAAATATTTCTGCTTAGCAATTTGCAAAATATTTTGGTAAATATACGTGAATAGACACAAAATTTGTTGTTTATACGTGAAGGAATTTGAATTCAAATACTAGAGAGTAGGTAGTAGTAAGAAGCAATCATAATGTAACAACGTATACAACACATAATAACGTTACAAAATTGCGACGCAGTAGCGTGCAAATGTTTCAAGTGCATTAACTAAATATAAACATCTAATACCGTGTGATTTACAACCGCGGTACGAAAATTGATATTGCTAATCGGCACTAATATTATGAGTATTAAATCCACAGTTTAAAGATAGTCTTTAAACTGTGATTGCATCCGTACTATGTGACTCAAATTCGCTAGAGGGTTGCAGCTTAAGACAATGAATACGAAGTGCATTTATGTCGACTTGGCATAATCCACAGAACACGGAATCTGTCTTCTATGGCATAATCAGTAATTCGTTCATGGAGCATTGTATACATACGCTAGTACAACAAAGTTCCAGAAAATATACTTCCTATTACCAAGTTTTAATATTTTATTAAACAAAACCTGTATAAAAAGGATTATTATGATATAAATAAATACATGGTAGATAGCAACCCCCGGGAAAGATGGTCGCTTTCAAGCTGTTTCATAAATAAGTTTTGTAAAGTAGTTTGTACAACCTGTATTTCAATTGTTTATTTTTGACTTTGGAAAAAACCGACACAACCGGAGGACATCAGGCGCAGGACCAACTTCACGTGCTTTCCGAGGCACGCGGTGAGACACCACCAACTTCCTTACGCCGGGCAGTTACTGAGAATTTCTTGACAAATAAAACTCAATAACTGAATTTTTTTGGCCCGATCTGGTATTCGAATCCAGGACCTCGTGATCAGCAGTTGCGTTTATAACCACTAGATCAACGAGGCAGTTATAATCTTTTTTTTTGTGAATATGTGTGATATACGAGCACACAGTCCACCTGATGGTAAATGGATGCTGTGGCCCGTAGACATCCACATCTATCCTCAATTAGGCTCCTAAAATGGAGATGCGTTGATACCCCTGAGGACTGAGGCGGAATACCTTGTTTCCAGTAAAAATGGTCTCCGGTTCTTTACACTCACCGTACGAAACATTAACCTGCTGTTTTACGCTGATATTCGGTGAGAGCGTGTTCCTATCCCGGTCGAGCCGACCCATTCGTCAACCATGATATAGCTACAACGTGGCTCTACCACTACCACGTACTAGTCCTTGTACGGAAAGTTTTTCTCTACACTGAAAATAATGAGCTCAGAATGGCGACTCACCCCGTCCCCGAGTCGACGGTGGTATGGGTTAGTCGGTTCACAGCCAACTTCCGTTTAGTCAGTTGAGTGTCTTTTTAAGCGTGCATAGAGTCACCTGTAGGTTAGAGGGACTAACTGGTGAATTATAATTATAAACATAGTTTATAATTACAAATATAGTTGTAATCTATATTGAATTAAAAATATTCTATACTATTCACAACCATAACATAGGGATTTTTCAGAAGTTTTTGTAGCCTGTAATAGATTGCAATACATACTATGATACATTTTATACTGGGTATAAAGTACCTATACCGGCAACAGAGCAGAGCAAATGTAAAATAAACAAACTATTGCGATTGATTTATTCCATTTTCACCTGCTAAGAGCAGCGATTATCGAATATCCTCACCATTACGGAAGTGAACCGCGCAGTCGATTATTTACGTTAAGACGAAGAAGAATTGAATCCGTATCTGTCTATCACACGACGACCTCATGTCTTGTTAGTTCGGAGCCTATTTTCGATCTTATCGCATCAGAGTTGTTCATCGGGCATGTATAGGTTAGACAGAGTGTGTAAGGAGTCTGTGTCGGAAAGATGTTGATAATTTTCCACGTACGTCAATCATACTTCAGTGCCTTCAACACAAATTATTGCTACGGAAAAACAGGTGACGAACGGCCAACGAACACACCGGGATTCATTATGTAGAACCGGTTTCCTCGACAGAATAACATAAACATTAAAATAACAGAACATTAAATGTAGATGTTGTTTCCCTCCTGTTGGGAGAGGCCCATAACCAGCCTTGGACTTTTGATAGGCTGCAATGAATAAATGAACGATTAAAAGTATGAACTTTTTGAAAAAAAATGTTAAATTATTCCACGGAGATAAGGTTTATCTTTATGTATTCTGTTCACTAAGATAGTGTCGGTACACCCGGAGGTGCACTTATTATTGTACTTTTAATTTATTTATTTTGTTTGTTAAATAATTGTTTTACTATTTACTTAAGAATAAAATAGATTACTATTTTATTATTGTGGTTATTATCATACCCTTCATCGACGAGCATGTGTGCGTAGGTACATGGATGTGAAGGAGGCGAGAGAGGTGTGTCAGGATCGTGCCAAATGGAAGTCTGTAGTCTCTGCCTACCCGTCTAGGTGACAGGCGTGAGTGTTTATGTTATTATTATGTAATTTATTTTTGTGCGAATTTAAGGATTTTTAATAGGACATGACAAATTGTCGTCGAAAAGGGCAGAACGTCTGCCTGGCAAGCTAGTTTATATATTTAGAGAATTTCGTTTGACGGAGGATGAAGACTAAGGTGACTGTGATAATGTCACCTTCCTTGTAATTGACTCGGAAGATGGGTGAAAGAACTTAGTGATGCTACGTAGAACCATCGTGTTTTTTTCAACACATTTTCAAAAAGGTTCATGAAAACCTAGATGACTATAATGATACCACCTAGCTGATGGCGGACTAGGAGGGTGGGTATGGGATCTCAGTGAGGCCACTAAATAGGACGATCGTGTTTGAACTTATTTGAAAGGACTCATAAAGACCCAGGTGACTGCAATGATGGTGCAATTTAAAGGTGTGTATAGCACCTCAGTGACGGCACTATTTTTATATTTTTATTATTATTAATTTATAGGAGTGACCTTCCAAAAATTTAATGACCCCAAATGGGCAGAAAACACAAGAACCCGAACCCGCGGCCCCAGCACAGCAACTCATCACTAAGCCCACAGACTACTAAGAGGATACTACGCATATGAGTTTCTGTATATTAACTTACGATGTATAAAACTCCAACATTGAAATATTTATAATTATCGATATATCAACAATACGATATTTAAAAAAATATCACAGCCCTAGTATGGACTGATCACTTGGAATGATCAGTTGAACTGATCGAGTGTGTGGAAATTTCTTCGGCTTAAATCCGTTCGAACTGATATCAGTTCGACTGATAACTTAAATGACCGTGTGTGGCCACCACAGAGTAAATGGCTTTTTATGACTCAGACTAAGTAATTTTGCGCTTGCGGGTTTTAGCGCGTGTTGCAAACAACAAAGTGTCAGATTCTCTTCTGGTACGTAGTACATATTAATTCTTCTTCAATGTTTTGTGTCCCACTGGCAAGTTATACACGGTCAAGATTTGATGATATAACGAAGAAAACTTCAAAATGGCAGGCAAGAAGAGCAGGGTTACCATGTTTTTTTATAGAATGAGGGTGACAAACGAGTCACAGTTCTGATAGTAAGTAGATGCTGTAAGGAATACATTTTTAATAAAAGTATAATATATTCCCGATTAAGAATCGAAATGCAGATGCCTCTCCTGACATCCGTGAGAAAAAAGATGAAAATACCTTGTGTCCAGCGAAAAGGGTCTCTGGTTCTCTAAACTCGAAATACAAAATATATTGGCATGGTATTTATTATGTTAGTGTGTGGTCCTTCACAGTTCGAGCCGACCTATTAGTGCTGCAACATCAATTTACCTGCAGCGTGGTCCAACTATGTAAAACTAATATCTAATTAATAGAATCAGGCGTTACTTTGCAGAAATCCGTTATAATAAATATATAATATTTACTTTGCAACCATCCGCTGAATAAAATAAAATGATGTGTCTTACCTAGTTTGAAGAGCACCTCCCGCCCTCCTTCAATTGCGTGCACTAACCCCGTCACCACTAATCCCAGTACTAATACTCCCAACACCACTATTCTAGGAAAGACACACCATCGACGATAATACGACGTGTTTCGCGTCTACACGAGACACCCTCAGGTGATGTAGACTCTAAGGCGGCTTCAAACTAGGTAAGACACATCATCATGTCATTTTATTCAGCGGATGGTTGCAAAGTAAATATCAATATCTTTATTACTATCTAATTTGCAAATATGTAATCCATTGTAAGCTTTATGTTGATTATTCAATAGCTTTAGAGATAAATCAGTTTGTATATGGAGTCAGACAAACTTTGTTAAATCGAATACAAAGAAAAACCATCAAGAAACCTAAAATACCTACATTACACACAAATATTAGAATTTCATTTCTGTATTGATTATTTAGGAAGCTACAAGAATATCCGAAAAAATATAATAGCTTTTATATGTCTCTACCGACTATCACTACGTTTTCACACATACATTTTACCATGTTTTTACCGAGTAAAGTAGGAGGTAATAAATTCGACTGTATGTTCTTTTTTATGTGTGTTACGTCATAACTTTACTTTGGGTGAACCTGAATTTGGGTTTATCTGAAGGCTGGTGCTTCTTGTGAGGTTCCATATAAATTTAATAAAGATCTGACCAGTATTTTTTGACTTATCTTTAATAATGCGTAGTTAATTGACTTCGAGTACACTGATTCGGTCGTATTGAAGCCGGTTGTTGATTTTTTTTTAATTTTACTACTTGTTATTAAGTCATTTTCTTTTGTCTGTCGTTCCAGTTGAAATTCAGTAATTGATTTTAAACTAACACCCTGATGAGCTGGAGACTACTAGGCTGCACTAAAAGTATCAGGGATGGAATATTTCCACTGTTCCTGTCATATTAAAAAATTTTTATTTAAAAACTCCTTGGTTTTAAAAATCGAATACCATTTATTTATTTAAAAAAAGATTCTCGGTCTTGTCACAAAGTTTTGTCAAACTTGTTTAGTCGTTGAGAAAATGGAATTGACTCGAGAAAATTCAAGAGCGATGATTTATTATGACT
>DWHP01000554.1:0-19307 GCA_018247895.1 Parnassius honrathi
AATTTAATATTATATTAATTGTTATATTAATTTAAGATTATTGTCTTTTTTATGATGAATGAAAATTACTGTATCTAACTTCTAGAAAAATGTAATAGTAAATTTATTGGATTAAAAATAAATCTGAATGCAAATACGTGATATAGTATATTTAAACCATTTGTAATTGTTATAGGAATCTTTTATTTAATCGGAAAGGGTTATTCGATTATCTTTTAAATGTACGTAGGTATATATTTTGTTTTTTAACAGATTAATAATTGAAGAAAATTTAAAACTCTGTATTCATAACATTTACATTGCAAAAATAATTAGAATACATTATTTACCTAAGTCAATCTAAGTGACTCGACTTTATATTTAACAAAAGTGTTTTAAGGTTTGTTTACATAAGTTATATATTCTTAAATGAATTTTTTTATTGTTGCAGCTCAAATTGAAATCATACCATGCAAGGTGTGCGGAGACAAGTCGTCGGGTGTTCACTATGGCGTAATCACCTGCGAGGGATGCAAGGGGTTCTTCAGAAGATCTCAGAGTACAGGTCGGCTTCAAAAATTAAGCTCTCTTGATATTCTAATACGATAAAAGTTTTTTTAATTTAAATCATTTTTTATGTCATTTTAATGTCATTTTTTTATGTCGATCATTACCTACAAATTACTACTACACTTTTATCGAGTTTTATTTGATACAAGCGACCCGCCCCGGCTTCGCATGGATTTCTTAATGATAAGATATCCATTATAGACCATTTAATTTATCGATTTCTCAAAAAATTATAGTTATCGAATTAGTCTGAAAATTGTCTTAATTTTATCAACTTCAAATGTCAGGAAATTATTGTGTGCTTTCGGTTAAAGTCAAAGTTAATGGTGTCGACCTTTATAAGGTAAATTTTCAACTACGCTAATGAGCGATCCATAATGTCTTATCTTTACTCATTACATTTAAATAATATACTTTCATAAAATAAGGATATTAATGGCACTTGTTTAAATATAAAGATTCTGGCATTAATAAAATTTCAAATTTTGTTACATATATTGACGAATGAAGAACAGAAGTAGGTATTTATTATGTATTATAGTTTTCTATGGAATTTATTACAGCCAATTACAAAATTTTTGCTTTACTTTTTTATATGAAATTTTGTAGATAACAATACTCGGCGTATTGCATTTAACTTCAAATTTTTATATAATATGACATATTTTCAACCCCGACATTTAGTCATTTTTAATAAGTAATATGTGTATAAATATCATATGAGTCTTCTGAATTTTAAACACAAAATTAGGTAATTATAATTACCCTGATAGTTTCGACACTGAAACCATACTTTAATTAATAGCCAGATTTTATTATAACCTTTGGAAACGACTTTTCTCCCATGTATATAAAAAACGTGATTTGCTATTTTTCATAAGTGTAGTGTGATGTTACATCTAAACATGGGGAAAAAATATATCTGTTAATATAAAAAAGTACGATTGTTGCACTCAATTAGAACTAATCAGATTCCTCTACTCGTTCTCATTTATTTAACAAGTGTAGAAAACTAAGTTAACTATGTCATATATATCAAACTTGCTAAGTTGTAATATTACGACTTATCTTAACTTAAATCGTGTTCGAGTCATATTTATTGCTGCTGGGATTATCTGTTTTCCTGGCGGCTTATCTTTTGTAACGTCTGTTATTTTGTCTATGAGAGTAGTGAGGTCTTACTTTTGCTTTATCTGTACCATTGACTTTTGGTTATTTCATACCTATTGTGCGCAAGTTTTCTTATAAAAATATAAATAGCTTTTTCATCTACGCCATCTATGGTAGTATTTTTCTTCCATGAACTTTTATACAAGTAAAAAGTACCTACATAGGTAATCCCATAGACACCTAAGTCTATCCCCAATTAAGAACCAAAATGAAGATGCGTTGTCACCTCTGAGGACTTGAACTCGGAACTAAAATATTCACCTCATTGAAACAGAGAAACATTATACTACTATTTTATGCTGATATTCGGTGAGGGCGATGTCCTTCTCTGACCGAGCCGATTCATCGTGCTCTAGACACAATATAGCCGCAGCGTGGCTTTATCCCGTGTAAAGCATATTGTTACTTATGTTCGCTATACTATAATCATCATCAACATCATCATCACCCTTCACAGGTCCACCGCTGAACGTATAAAGTTCAAATATACGCAATATTTTTGCATGCCAGATCTGGTAAAAATGTGAATTATATGCGATACTATTTTTATGCGAATAAACGAAATTATTATAACTGTAATAAATTATGGCACAAAACATGATCTTACGAGTATGCTCTTAAGCCACCAGCACCTATCGACGGCTAAGAGGCTACTACTCGAAAACCTTTACATTTATACCCCTTCGGTTGTCGGTTTTCCGAGCAATATGACCGACTAGCTCATTGCCGTTTCAGCTTTCCGATTCGTAGATCGTATAATAATATAACGGCAATTATCTAAGCAAGGGTATTTTCAATTTAAACAAGTATAAAATCAACGGGAGTTTGAACCTAGAATCCGTCAATTATTCGGCTGGTATGCTAATTACATATCATCTAGGTACAAAGAGCAAATATTTTTATAAAATGGGATAAAATAAATGTCACATAAGTAAGTATCTATCTACTTATGTGATTATGTATGGCTCAACAACTGGTTATAAGGTTTTTTGTAAAGATTGGGCGTAACATATGGACTTACAGTCCTACTGGTATGTGGCTACTGCAAACAAAGTAAGCTACAGATGCAATGCCCTGTTCATACGCAGTAGAGCCAAGCTGCAGCTACTTTATGCTCATAGCACGAATGTGTCGGTTCGACCGGGGAAAAACAACGCTCTCACAGAATACCAGTGCAAAATAGCAGTTTAATACTGCTGTGTTTCGTATGGTGAATGTAGAGAACCGGAGACCGTTTTTTACTGGAAACGGGGCATTCCATCTTAGTCCTTAGGGGTGACAATGCATCTAAATTTTGATTCTTAATCGAAGATAAGTGTAGATGTCTATGGGACACAGTATCCACTTACTATCAGGTGGACTGTGTGCTCGTTTGTCACCTTCATTTTATGAAAAATAAGATCTAAGATAGTATGCTTCACAGTTGGTAATTATTCTTGATATACTGGCTTTCTACAACTCTTCATACCGGAACATAGTAGTACACGCACTGCTGCTTGATGACAAAATAGGTGAGAAAGAAGAAAACCAGCTAGCAGAGGATTCCACCTAATGAAGTATAGTTTTTCGTCTACAGGGGTGAACTAAAAATGCGTTCCTATATATTTTTATCACAAACGACATTACATTGATCGATTAGCACTTTGTCAATTTACTTAAATAAAAAATAAAACTTTTTACTGAATACGCATGCCGATTGGCGCATACGTCCAACGAATTTAAACGTGTTTTATTAACACAGCACATTCTTTCAGTGGTGAACTATCAGTGCCCGCGCAACAAGGCATGCGTGGTCGATCGCGTCAACCGCAACCGCTGTCAGTACTGCCGGTTGCAGAAGTGCCTCAAACTTGGTATGAGCCGCGATGGTATGTATTTATTTTTATTAAGTAAATAATAAATATAAAATTATTGTCAATTTTAAGATTTTTTATGCATTTCCAAGATTGCCCCAAATGGCATGCCTTGTTTTTAATGTATAAAAAAAGATGTGTCAAATGAACTCATAGTCCATAAGATATTGCAGTCAATGGATGTCGGCAACCAATTTCAAACAAGGAAGGCTAGAGTTTCGTTGTCGACTGTGAGGACCAAGATGGAATGCTTCATCATCATCATCATCTTAGCCCTTTACAAGTTTAATGCTGAACATAGGCCTCCCCTAAGGAATGCTACAAAGGACGGAATGCTTCACAGTCTCTACTTATATTTGCTGTCTGTACTCTTTAGATTCAGACATCTACATCTGTCCTCAATTAAGAATCAAAATGCTGATGCGCTGTCAACGTTGAGGACTTTGATCAAGTGCTTCGTTACTAGTAAAAAGGGTCTTCGATTCTCTACACTCACCATAATAAACATAGTAGCATTAAGCTGCTATTCTGCGCTGGTATTCTGTGAGAGCGTGGTTTCTTCCCGGTCAAGACGACAATTTCGTGCTCTTAACATAATAAAGCTGCAGAGTGGCTCTACCACGTTAATCTTCGTAAATACGATGTAACTAACACCAGCACTAAGAGATAGGGAAATTTTGGCATATACCTCACTATTTAGTATGAATTGTAAATTATATATAAATAGTCGCAAAACACGTATACAGAAAAAGCTTAACTAAAACACGTAAACAATTTAAATATTATTTGGCAAAAAGTTTCATTCACTTGAATACCATATTAAAACAAGAAAAAAATAAGAGTAAGCATTTAGGAAATTTATGTTTTTTTTTCTATTGCGAAAATTAGTCGAACATTAATATTTGTTTTGACTGCGACTTCGTTTTCCGTGCAGATTTGATACTCGAATGCGGACAACTAACAAACGGTGAGATCGTGAAATAAAATTACGTCGTAAACACGTGGTGGTATGAGGAAGCAAGCACGAGGTCAACGACATCTTATCAGTTCTGATAATACAATGTTGGTCTTATACAATCACGTTTGCCGTGGTCCAAGTGATAAAGAAAATGCGATAGTGTAGGAAAATAATTATGTCGCCTGTTGTTATGTTTGTATGGTCACGCCTAAGGCGTGGTCTTTCGTAGCGGCTGTCCACAGGTATGGTTTGTATATGGGAGCTTTTAAACTAATAAAATTTACGTGCAGATATTGATTAGCTACACTTGGGAAATTTAAAATATAAAATTTTAATTTCTTTTCATTGTCGCACGGTTGTAACATTTTTATTATTGTTTATACGTAAAACTTGTTTATATTTAGTTATTCGAACATAATCACCCACATTGAAATTTGGTTTTGGATTTTCTAAAGAAAGTTTTTTTGACCGTCTATCATAAAGATTAGTCCAAACTGTCATAATATTCTTAATACTAGAGTGAAAGCTGTGATTATAAGAGTATATTAAATCTTGTAAAACATCTATATACTAACTAAGGTTTTATTTTGAGTTGTGGTAGTAGTTTCGAGTAGTAAGTTAGCTAATCGAGTAAAACGTCCATTCGAATAATCAACTAGAAATTTATTGGAAATTGTACTTAAATAACATATCAATAATAATCCACTCTAACTAATAACTTGCGTGACTTTTATGACGAATATACAGTATGAGACAATGTAGTTTATGTCCTCATTTCTCACACGTTGTATACAAAACATTACAACATAAATGTGAACCGATAACTTCAGATTGTTATGTACAAGGTATGGGTGCGCCATTTTGTCGGAGCTGCAAATCCCGTCCCAGTATGCACATACCTAGGCGCCGCCCAAGCATACGGTGACGCGCCGCCATTGCGCAACTCTATGTAATGGCTAGTGATGCCCGAAAGGAAGCGTATATACTATGTCGATGTCGTAGAAAATGAAATATTTACATTTATTACATTCGCAAAAAAAATATAATAAATTATTTATCATAAACAATGTAAAAACTTTTCGAGAATTATGATCATAATTTTGTATTTAAAGAAACACTTTCGTTATTTGAAAAGTAAAAACGCTAGTTGGTAGTTTGCGTATGTACTTCATAGCCTATTGTCGCTGTTGGAAACAGACCAAAACGAATTAGGATAAATAAACATATAGCAGAGCCGTGGTAGCTCAGGGGCTAAGCACTCGCTGTAAATTTCACAGTACGTGAGCAACCTGGGTTCGATCTCAGCCAGCACCAATAAAATCGTTAGTTGCAATTTTAAGTGCTGATTCACCACGTGCTCTGCGTTATAGGAAAACATCGTGAGGAGAGCTGCATGTTTGAAAAAAAACTATTTCGAAGACGTGAAGATCGTCAACACGTATTGGGGCAGCGTGGCGGACATTGCTTTGCTCTTAAAACTCTAATAAAGGGGGCCTGTCCCAGCAGTAGAACATATATAGGCTGTGACTTGTATCTTTATACATATTCATAGTTAAAATCAGACCCTTTCGCGCCTACTTATTGTATAACTGAATTAATTATTCAAGCACACACGTAGTTTTTCTTCAAATCTATTCGTTACTTATTGTTCATTAAGTGCGCTTCCTCTTGAAATTACTTTTATTGAATTTAAAGCAATTTGTTTACTCCGTAGCATAGTGACTAAGTGCTAGATTGCGGCGAGTTTGAATCCCGAATGGAACGAGTGTTGTTAGTATTATTACAGCGAATTGTTTTTGGCCTGGATGTTTGTCCTTGTGTAATTTATATTTATATAAATCGCCTCAACAAAACACAAATAAAATAGTAGTGTTTATCATAGTATAGATATCGATAAAATTTCTGTTTCTTATATGGCACCTCACTGCATATTGTGCAACGGTGCAGGCGTGAAGCGTAACATAATAATATATGTTTTTGTAAGCACGTAACTGACAGACACGCATAGATACCAGTCATTATGTTTATGTAACGAACTCGATCGAATCTGAAAATAAGTTAAAAAAATTTGACCCAATTCCACTCGGTTGCGAATGACATGGATTCTTTCACGATATTATGTTATCAATATTGTTATCTGTTGTATCTAGTTATCTACTAATATCGCTTGGTACGGGCCTACTCTACTAAATTAGCATAGAGCCGTTTAACACACATTGGACTTACTCAAGTGATATTATGACACCGTCAAAGAAAATTTACACTACGCGAAACACCGTGTCGGTCTCAGTAACATTCTTTTAGACACCGAACACTAACAGTGTTCCGGTTTAAATGACAAGAGAGCTAATATAAGCGTCTCCAGCCCTTTGTCGTGGACTTTCATTGTTCATTGGTGGTTTGCTTCATTGTCCGTCCTGCGTACAGCAAAAGAGTAGCAAGTTTCCAGCATCTGCCTTTCCATCCGATTACAATGTGGGTGTATTTGAGGCAAGAGTGAATAGGCTTTTGTTAAGCTAAGTCAGGGTGCTGAATCATCTTCGGCTTCACCACTTTTTACCGTCATATTAGGGTCAATCACAGGCTTAGAACATTTACAAAACAATAACACAAGTTTTATACGTGGTAGAGCCACGCCGCAACTATATTATGGTTGTGGCACGAATGGGTCGGCTCGCACGCAGAAGGAGCACGCTTTCACAGAATACTAGCGTAAAATAGCAGCTTAATACTGCTGTGTTTCGTATAGCGAGGTATGGTTACGATTTTAACTGGAAACGAGCCACTCCATCTTAGTCCTCAGGAGTGACAACGCATCTGCGTTTTTATTCTTAATCGAGGATAAATGTAGATGTCTATGGGCCACAGCATCCACTTTCTTTTAGGTGGACTTTGTGCTTGTTTGTCACCATTATTCTATAAAAAAGGATATATATGTATGTAGGTATGTATGTGTGTATATAAGGATGTATGTATGTATGTATGTACTATGTATGTATGTAATAAGGTTAAAAAAGTTAAAGTTACAGCAACGCACTCTTCTCATAATTTCTGATAGAATTTTAAGGGCAAGAAAGTGTCCGCCGCGCTGCCTTAATACGTTTTATCGGACTTCACATGCCTGAGTTCTAATTTTTTTATTTCGCAGACATGCTTGTTTTCTCACGATATTTCCTTTACTGTCGAGCACGTGGTAAATCAGCACTTAATTATAATAAACAATTTCATTGGTGCCGACGGGGATCAAACACGAGCTCTTCGCGTAGTACTAAATTTAAAGTCAAGCTTAGCCCTGCTGCCACCGCTCTGAGAATTCTATAATTGTTTTCACCCAAATCTGTGCGTCGGAATAATTTGAAAATTTGCACACGTTGACGGTACATAAAGTTCCTGACTAAAACATAATATTCTCATTAGGATCGTCTGAGCTCATAATTAATGAGTACCGCTTAAGTTCTTCTAAATTCTTATATCATTTGTTTAAAATTGGACTACAGAAGTGGACTGTTAATTAGTATGTCACTTCAATATTATTAAAAAAATATTTTATGACTTATTAATCGATATTCCTTTGTTACTTCACAAGATTAGTAATAAGTTACTTTGTTATAGGATTATACTTAGGTTACTTAATACAAGTATAGCATATATATAGATTAAGACTCCACATGTACAACACAATATAAGTAATATATCGTTACCGACACAGCCTATCAAAAGTCCATGCTGAACACAGGCCTCCCCCATAAATTGCCTCATAATATTTGCCATACGTGTCACGATTGGCAAGCGGGTTAGTAACAGCAGTTTTTTTATTTTTAGTCGTTATCGGGAAGTTGCTGCTGCACATCTCCTGATTTGATTCCCTCTGTCGCCTCTCACGACACCCATGGAATGATATGATGGGGGTAGTGGATATTCTTACACCGCCAATACACGGTTATAAGCAGTATAACAAAATCAAATGGACGAGTTTAAAATTAAAAGTTTTTGGGTTATAAATTATTTTTAAAATTCTAAATGGCCAGTGCTCACGAAAAGAGTCAGCTCATTGTCAAGGCATTAATGTTTTACACAAAATATCGTCTATGTTAGAAAACGTATTAAATACAACGTTAAACTAGAGGTTACTGTACCAAAACACGTTTCAATTTCAACTAGCCGACTTGACCTATCAATTCCAATAACATGTAAAGAAAAGAGATCTACTCTAGCTGGCAAATGCCATGGGTCATCGAACTTTTCGACAGAGAAGGCTTTTTATAATCGTAACGAACCGAAAATTTTACACAAAAGCGGTCTCACTTGATCGCGAGAAATTAGTCGACTAAATTAAACGACTAAGCACATAGCAATACAATTTCTTAAAACACCCGACTTCGCAATTTAGTCGCCTTACCAGCCAACGGGATCGAGCCGCGTTACTGTGGCGTTACGTAGTAAGGCTTGCTACACGTCACACGTACGTAGTATGTATGTATACTTACAACGTCAGAGTTACCAGAGTTCGTTGTTCCACTAGGCAGTGTGCCAACGGCCGCTGCGTCCTGCGCGCACACGCGTAAATCTTGTACGTGTTGTCACGCACACAGAAGGCCATTAACCGTGCTGTTTAATGCACACATTCGCAACACGCTCCCACACCAATGAGTTTTGCACACTTAAACAGTACTTATGCATGTATTAGTGAGGTATTGAGTAACAGTATGCTAGGAGTCATTGAGAGCGCAATGTATGCTGACAATACATTGAGATGTTTTACAACGATGTTTTACTAATTTTAACGTGACTTTTTTTACCGTATGAGTGTGAATTTAAAGAAGGTATTTAAACGACGCAAATCAGTTTACCTATTACATCAGTTTCGGTAAGCGATCTCATCGCTATCTAGTGGCAAATTTCGTAACTAATTGGCTCGTGATAAAAAATAATTTAACTGTCGTTATATAACAACAATATATTGTATATTTGAAAACAATAATATGTCATTTTAATTTCATATTGATAAACGAAATATTTAAAATTATTTTCTCCTTTTTTCAGCGGTGAAATTTGGCCGTATGTCAAAGAAGCAACGTGAGAAAGTGGAGGACGAGGTTCGATTCCACCGCGCGCAAATGCGCGCTCAAACGGATGCAGCACCGGACTCGGTATATGATGCCCAGCAGCAAACTCCGAGCTCCAGCGATCAATTCCACGGTCATTACAATGGGTAAGCGATTTAATTAGTGAAATTAGTTACTCAAGGGCAACAATAATTTTATAATTCTTAAATAAACAATAATTTTATAAAACGGCCATTAAAAAGCGTGAAGGACATGGTTTTGCTTCAATATCACCTGGCGCCGTTCGTAAGCAATAGTACCATCTGGTGTCCAATAGAATAAGCATGATGTAGCTGTGAACCAAAAAGTGGAAAATTTTATATCAATTGAATTGAATTGAACTTAGTTGCAGTCTAACAACATGACAACTCTTATATGCGTTAGTTCGGTGAAAATTATGCTGTGTCCACCGTTTCTCTTCTAGTACAATCGTTGCATTTTTCATTCGTTGCTAGATTCCCGTTATATAATCGTCTAAGCGGAGATGCTTTCTCCAATGTCTACATAAAAGGCCCTTACCGTTGCTTACCCGTAATTCGTCGCAGACATTCGTGTCAGCGGTGCATCAGACGTCATTACCGCAACGGTAACCGCCCGTGACAGTGAATGACGCCTAGCGGTAAATGTAAATAGCGCCACCTAGTATCGAATAGCGGTTTGCAGATAATTCCTGTAACCGCCAATAGATAGCGGTGTGATGAGAGTATTTATGTCAATCGTAGCACGTTTGAAATTATAGATTTTAATTGACGGGTCGCATTTAACATCATGAGACCTTAGCTTTTGTATATTTTTTTGTTTCCGTCTATATTACGTGATTTTAGAACCTTCAGCTTCCAAATGGCTCGTATGATTTGAGCTGCATGTCTAAAGAATTCAGGTTGCAAAACTTTTACTGGTTTTTCTCTGATGCCGTAATATTTTTTGGTATATACTGTACATTGGACCCTACTTACCAGTGGTTAATTTGGCAACCGCGTTTGCCAATCCGTCCGCCAAACGTGGTAGCTATGGCATAATGAGGAGCCAATATATGAGGGAGGGTGATTGATAAAAAATATTTTTATGCACTTAATACCAAATAATAAATTTCGATATTCGAGAACTTTATTTAAACTTTAAACTTCTCACAAGGTTTCCCGCGATGGAGCAATGCAGGTAGTTATTTTGTTTAAAAAAGTACTTTGTAAAGACCGATTTTGAATAATAAATATTATTTTAATTTTGAATTTGACTTTGAAATATTGGAGAAGATAAGGCCAACAAAAGCAATGTTTTTAAATAGTACGCTCATAGGGTAGGCAGGACAATTCAGAACACTTTCATACTTTCAATTGATCGAATTGCGATAATGAACTCTTCCATACAGTTACATTATGATCGGTTCTTTCAAATCAAGTGATTCACGAGCTACAATTAATTCACTGTCCTTCTATGGGCTTGTTCTAATGAATCGATATAGAGTATTTAACATATTTCTTTAGTTAAATTAGTTTTAATTTCCTCGTAAAGTATGTGTCATATATGTTACAGTTATATCTGGTTCCCGGTTAAAACTATTTTGACCAACAAAAGCAATTAAAAGTGCTGTTTTTGTGTAGTGAAAAGCACTTTGTTACCGGCCAAACACGATTTTAGGACAAACTGCAATTCCCCTGGCGTTGCAGATGTTTATGGGCAGCGGTAATCACTTACCATCAGGTGAGCCATATGCCCATTTAGAAGCAATCAAACAAACTTAGACAAATATGCAGGAAGTCTATGAATGTGGGTGGCTCAGGACTATGCTGTGTGGCATTCCTTGGGGCAGTTGACTGGTGAAGGGCTGTAATGACTCCTGGTCAAAAGTGATTTTTACTACAAGTCTTGGTCAAAACTACATTTAACCTGTATTTACATAAAAAGTCTCTATTAACCGTTATTTTTAGTCAAACCTACTTTTGACTGTACCTAATCGTCGGACGAAATTGGTTTTGTTCACGTGAGAAGTTTGGCTGTGACGTATAATGTATATACATATTTTCAGACATTATTATTTTATTAACAAGTAAAAAGTATTGATAAATCAATAACAATCAATAAATAATAATAATGAAAATAAATACATATCAGAAGTATATATTGGTATTCATTAACATCAACTCTTATTTCAATAGCGCGTAATGGTTACACGCACTAATTTTTGTTAGTAATTTTTATTGTAAAATTTCCAGTTACCCGGGCTACAGCTCGCCGCTGTCATCTTACGGCTACAGCAATACGGGGCCGGCCCTCACCTCCAACATGGGCGGCATTCAGCCGCAGCCGCAACAGCAGCAGGCGTACGACGTGTCCGCTGATTACGTGGACTCCACTACTGCTTACGAGCCCAAGCAAACCAGTGGCTTTTTGGACACAGACTTTATTGGTGGACATGGTGAGTTGAAATTTCAATAAATCTAATTATAGATAGTAAAGACGCGACGGTAGAATAGTGGCCAAGGTCTACGGACTGCAAGCTAAGAGATTCATTGTTTGGTTGAACCCGAAAAATGTTCGAATCCACCAAGCGATTGCCATCGAATGAGGAATTCGAACCCATGCAACAAGCATTTCAAACTTGCTTGGAGAGGTTAACAGGAGTATTAGTGTAAGTAGTATTTTTTTTAAAAGTTAACGAGTTAATTTTTGAAAGTAGTATAATTAGGAAATATATAAGATGAAAATTTTCTTATCATATTAAGAATAATTTCACCGCTTTGTGTTAAGTAAGAAAATATAATTAAAAAAAAATTGTCAATAGACGAACAACAAAAAAGTTCAACCATCGTCCGACCAACCGGTTCAACATCCACCACAACCGCGACCACCTCAACGACATCCATGCGGCAGACATCGATAAACGATATCACGCGAACTCGAATACACCAAGATTTCGAGCGTTACGACCAAGATAGGATCCAATCGCCCGCATCCATATCGTCCGGGGTCATCAACATAAAGCAAGAAATAAAGCCAGAGACATCCATGGGCGTTGATAACCTGGTTGCCAGCTATGTTGACTCTACGACTTTCCTGCATAGTCCTTCAAATATACAACATAGTCCAATGGACATACAGAACACAGTTTTAGTTAGCGGCCAGAGTTCAGTGTCACTGACGAGCGAGGAGCTTAGCCCAGATGATCTGACATCAAGTAGTGGGCACGGAAGATTAATGGATCCTTTAAATATGAATAATATATCCGGAATGGGAATGGTCAATCCGAATGCAGTTACAAATCGGAGACATCCGGGGTCCAGTCAGAGCGGTTCGAGTGGAGACGACTTGCCTTGTAAGTGGTAGAAGTTTGGATGTCGTTTGGTTTGGATTTTAATTTGTTTGGATTTATTTTGATCGCTATTTCAAATTTCGTTTCGTTTGATTTGTTATTTAGTAGGCTAGTATACGTTTTTCGTTATAGATTGGACTTTATTATCATTATGATACTTTTGTTATTTTCTATGTAATAAAAAATAAGAGAATTCAATACTTCTATATTTAATATGGCTACGTAAACATTAAAAACAATATTTATATTAATTCATTTCGATGATCTGTGTCTTTTAAGATATATTTTATTTTTATTAAAACATACGTAGTAGTAAAACGCGCCGTCACACTAAAAAAAAATATACATACATTTAAAATCCGTTCGTGAATTTAGAATATATTAAATTAAACTGTAAAGAGAAATAATAAAATTAATTGCATAATATGTCACAGATATTTTAATTGTATAGTCCTTACTTGAATTTTGGAGAAAGTGAGTGTAGAATTTTATAAATAAATAGATCCAATGTTTGGTGTAGTAATAAATTTGGATAAAGCCATAAATACCGTACTATGATGATCTCTCGGATATTTCTTTGATTCAACAATTATTAGTGGATATGGTATGATTGGCATGGCAAGGCAACAGCTGATCAAGCAAGCTGGAAACAAAAAATACGTTTTGATATCACATTAAAATACCAAACTGTTATAATATCGCCACATTCAACCACAAAATATAAAATCGCGTTCACAATCAATAACTAAAATAAACTACCCTACTAAAGTGTAATTTTCTAAAAATGAATGATTAAACTAAGCTGTTCCAAAAATATAATACATTAAAACAAAATAAGCAAATACCTACGCCAACAAGAAAATAAACATGTGGTCAATACTATGGCTGATATAGGGTCTAATACCATGTTAATATATTATTTTTTCACACTCACAAACATTATATTCATATCATAAAATATTATATACTTGTCATTTTATTTGTAACTGTCACTCTAAAATATACATTTTTAAAGGTTAATTTCTGTGCAGTCATCATTATGAAGTAGGTTTTTTTCACCTTTTTATTTTCAGATTTAATTAATAAATACGCTTACTTTTTTATTTATACTTGGGTATATAGTTATAATTATATATAGCTTATGGTTTTTGTGCTAGGCAACAGAATTATGAACGTAAAACAGTATTGTTTATAGTATTTTTTAACTGTTCACCACGAGGTATACTGGTTGTACGTGATTACCATATTGAGGGTTGAAAACGTAACCGATAATTTGTTAAAAACAATTGTTAATTCCGAGTAGAGTTATGTACTCGTACACTGCAACAAAGGCTCCCTTTAATTTTATGTTAAGCAATACGTCGGATATTGTTTGACAGAATAAGCGAAGAGTATGTATATATCTTTGAGGGCACACTTGCGAAATTAGTTTTTATAAACAACATTTTTACCGGGTGCGGTGCAAGAATATCCACAGTCACTCCCTAATCATCCAGTGGATGTCATAAGAGGCGACGGAGGGTAATAAATCAGAAGATGAACAGCAGCGTCTTCTTAATAATGACTAAAAAAGCTGCGGTTGCCAACTCGCTCGCCAAGCGTGGCAACTATGGCAATATCCCCTTGTGAGGCAAGCTATGGGGGAGGCCTAGGTTCAGCAGTCAACTTTAGTAGGCTGTAACGGTAATAGTAACGGAAAACAACTAAGGGCAAAAATGGATGGACGCAGGTGGCTCAGGACTGTGTTTTGTGGAATTCCTTGGGTCTATGTTCAGCAGTGGACTTGTGAAGAAAGGCTGTAATGATGACGACGATGAAGAAGGGCAGCAAATAGCACCCGGTCCACTTGGTAATGAAAAGTGGATGCTGTGGTTTACATACACTTAAATCTCTTATCTATTAAAACTCAAAGTACGTCTGCTCTTTTATATCTGTATTTCGAATCTTTTGAATGAATCTTAATAGAGCTACCTCTAAGGCTCATATATTCTCTATGTTTGAGAATAGAAGCCAAAAAAGCGTTAAGCTAATGTTTACGTTGGTACTTTGTAAAAGCGACATGCAAAGCTACAAGTTTCGATATGATTATTGCTTAGTATCTATTATTTTATATAGTATCCTGAATGTTTCTGTTTTAAGAGATTCATATAAAAACATTTACACAATTTGTTAATAGCTGAAGGCGATATAAGCAAGGTGCTGGTAAAGAGCTTGGCCGAAGCACACGCAAACACAAATCCCAAGTTGGAGTACATACATGAAATGTTCCGGAAACCACCAGACGTATCCAAGTGAGTATACACAAATATTTTACATTCACCATTTAAGTTCGGCTTTTCTCTCTTTGTCTAATTGATCCCATTTCAGGCGGTAGAGTAACACTGTAGCTATGTAACGGTGGCAGCACGGATGGATTGGCTTAACAGGAGAAGGACCACGTTCCCAACAGATTACCAGCAATAGGTTTCCTCGCGATGTTTTCTTTCACTCATCAGTTAAATGGCATACATCGCATCGCATCGCAATGAAACGTTACGCTGACTTATGATACTAATTGGTGACGTAGCTGAAGATAGTAAGGTGCAATGACTTACGATTAGCTAAACAAAAGCCATTCACTTCAGCTATTCACTCTTGCCTTGATGACACCTACGCTTAAAATTAATTTTTCTTAGTGGTGGATCTCTTTCGAACTGGAAACTTCTTTAACCACGTTGAGCGATGTTTGGTAGGGGAAACACTAATGGGTTCGCGTCACCGATGACCTCGACATGAATATATTTACTACACGTATATTTACTGACTTCCACCAGACTAGCGACGCGTAGTATAGCGGCCAGTGTACATGTACACATACCCCTATATCATTGAGATTTCACTTCTGTCTTTGTTTTTTGTTTTGCCTAAATTTAGTCGTTCAATGCTTACACTACTTTATATTTCGGTCTAAAGGATAAAGAGGACAAGTATAATTACAAGCTGTTAGGTATTTCATCTTAGTTCTCTGAAGTGACAACTCATTTGAAGCTTCTTTACGTAGGACGCTCAACAAGTGAGATACACAAAAAGTAATCTAGGCACTATTAATATTTATCTTACATCTTTTCAAATATTTTCCATCATGCTCTATATAAAGTTCCATTCGCCTAAACCAACTCTGAAAACACTTTTGCCAGTCTTGATCGGACAGGTCGGAAATCGCTTCATCGTAGGCAGCCACGGCTTCTTTGGCGCTTGAAAAAATTTGCCTTTTATTTTTCCTTGACTTTTGGGAATAAAAAGAAATCACAAGCAACTAAGTCATGGTTATAGGGTGGGTGACTTAGAGTTTCAACTTCCTCAATAAATGATTTTGTTATAAGAGAGGTATGTGAAGAGGCGTTATCGTGATGCAGTATGATTCCCCGAAGCTCGGTCTTTGGTCTTCTCTCCCGCACAGCTTGAAAAGCTTTGGGTGATGCAACTATATGTACCATTCAGAGTTGACTGACCTAAAATTTTCCAGCCGCGAAAAAAAACTAGAGCCACCATTTTTTTGCCGACGTTGCGAGGTCTTTGCAGTTTTGTCGGTAACTGTCCTGCTCAGTAGATCCATACCGATGATTGCCTTTTATTTCCCGGATCATATTGATAGATCCATGTCTCGTCACCAGTAACGATTTCTGAAACACGCCTAGATGCCCCGTTTTCAAAACGTAGACGCGTTTCATGAAACCAATCCACACGAGTCTGTTTTTCGCTTTCGTAAAGCGAACGAGGGATCCATCGAAAACAAAGCTTCCTCACTCTAAGATGTTGATGTAGGATGGTATGAATGCTCCTCGGATACAATATTTTCGATGTCGGTATGTGATTCGTGGATTTTCTTGCACCAATTTCAGTAGCCCATACATTTTCTGCCGTTACTGCTGTATGCAGAGAGCTGAGTCTCTCAATGCTGATTGTAACCGACGTAAACTATTGTTCGGTTAAACCAAATTCAAAAACATAATAGATCATAGCGAGCAAATGTTCATGGTAATGATCCGTCGTTTTAAACGAAAAGCGCGGGGAGCATTGCAGGAAAATTAATAGAACTTTGTTTTTTTTTTTTAATATTGAGCCATTGGCTTGTGGAGTTCTATTCTCAAATAAATTTGCTTTTATTTAAAAATAGAAATTAGAAACATATAACACGGTTGTGTTCCATTTTTAAATTTCGAGCATCTAAAAACTTATTGAGTGACCTACGTATATAAGAAATTAGTACCTTCTGAAAGTTATTCGGAAATTGAAATCACCGCTTGATTTACAAAGCGCAAATTCGGCCTCACATGGAATACTGTTACCATCTCTTTGCCGGAGTCTAATCACAACATTGAAAAACTTAATGTGTACAAAACTAAATATTATCTATAAATGGTATTACACGTGGTGTTCATTATTAACATTTGTTTGTCCACAGTATGTCTGACGGAGACGTGTCGTTGATCCGCGACGAGGACGTTTTACGTCGCATGGTAAGATGCATTTATTTCATTTCATTAAAACTCGTCTAATAGAGGGTATATTTATCATAAATATTTGTTTAAGTACAAGGTAATGAGGGTTATTATACGCTGTATATACAGCGTTTATCATTGTACAAAAATATCAATAAAAAATATTAAGTAAACTGTAGAACCTATATAAAGATATAGAATAATTTTTACACACGCTGTAGATAAACCATTTTTTACTAAGCGAAGGTTATTTACATTAACATGTGCCTACAAAATAAAGAAGGCAACGTTAACACTTAAGAATGTTACATTATACATGGCGTTTTACTTTGTTTAAAATAATATATAACACACTACGGAATCTTTTCCACCTTGGTCCAAGGGTAAAAGAAGAGTGTACAAGGTATAAAGTATCCTAAATGGCAGCCTCTCGAGTGTTTACCTTTAGATGTTCCTTTCTCCCATTGGCTTATGTGTTTTATGAGTAACATTGTAGAGATGATTATTCCACCAAATATCTGTTTTTCTTTATCGAAGATAAAAGTAGATGTCTATGGCCCGTAGCATCCACTTACCACCAGATGGATTGTGTGCTCGTCTGTCACCTTAGGAACTCTATAAAAATGTAATTTGATTGTGCAGTGGCAGCAGACGCAAGACTTTTCCCGGAAGAAAGAGATACGTGCTCACATGTATCGGCTGCGAGAGGAACGATTGCGCAACCTCTACTCGCCTGAACCTACCGCCGATTCAAAAGGTAACTATTCTTTTTATTAGATTCAAATGTCAAAACTGGCATCAGCTGTAGAAGTTTAAAAATGTCGTAAGTTTTAGATTAAATTTGAAATTTCGACTATATTAAATATTTTTGACATTTTCAATTTCCAAATTTAAGGAACATATAGGCAACTTTGGAACCGCAAGTTGAGCTGGGTTAACTCTGTTGACTTTCTACGATAATTAATGCTACTAGGAAACTGTAAAAACTGATGGGAATGATATCTCCACGTTATGTAATGTGACGTAACGTTGATTTCTTTAATTAAGGAAAAAAAGTAACGATAAATTAAGTTTAGGTCCAGAACAGGTTAAATACAACAGACACATTTATCGTGATAGAGCTATGCTGCAGGTATGTTATAGTTGTAACACAAGTGGGTCGGCTCGACCGAGGAATGACCACGCTCTCACAGAATACTGGATTAAAATAGCGGCTTCATGCTGCTGTGTTTATTACGGGTGAGTGTAGAGAGCCGGAGACCACTTTTACTGGAAACAAGGCGTTCCATCTCTGTCCTCAAGGGTGACAACGCATGTGCATTTTTATCCTTTATTATATGCATGTGCATTTTGATTCTCAATTCTATGGGCTACAACGTCCACTAACCATCAGGTAGTCTGCGTGCTCGTTTGTGACCTTATTCTTTAAAACACAAATCATATCCGGACTGTAAACAACAGCTAAACACGAAAACCGCACGACGCAGCGGTGGCGTAGCGCCTATGGGACTTACATATTATATATATAAAAATCCCTAGCATGAGAACTAACGCCTATGCAACCAACTTAGTAGGTTTTACTCTTGGAAGATAAATTTAGTATACGAGGATGTTGCACATCATAAGAACAAACTAAACTGTTATTTTGTAGTGATTTCTTAAATAACTTGAACACTATTATTTGAATAAAACTATTGAATTATTGAATAAAACTATTATTAGATACGCGATGAAATCCGTAAATAATAGTTTTATTTAATGTTATTTTGTTAAAAAACCTCCCAACAAATTCGTTGTTAAAAATCAAGTCCGTAAGTATGTGAGTTGCAAGTTTGAACCAATACAGTACAGTTCTGACTTAGATAATATTTATACGTACCC
>DWHP01000555.1:0-19292 GCA_018247895.1 Parnassius honrathi
TTTATTTACTTCATAAAATTATAATGTATAAATTAGTTTGGTTTCAAACAATGCTAAATGCAGACAAACCTATGTCAATTAGACCAAAACAGGAAAATGGAATTAAAGTGATAATCATTCATTAACATTTATTTGCTTTATAAATAATGAAATATTTATCACACATTTGTTTAACCGTGAAGAATGTTTTGTATGTAATATACATTTTAATAAACTTTAACAAAGTTTATTTTTATACTTGTGTTTGTATTCCTTTGTTCGTGGTCCATTGTAGAATCAGTTTTATAGTCAAGTGCCTTCTTACCAAGATATGTGTCTGTGTATGTAGACGTATTTAAAAAATGGTTTGTATTAATTGTTTTACTTTGTAGATTATCATCAGGTCAGTATGTATTGTTTAGTAGTGGGTCCTTGTCAATTTTCATGGTTGTTTAATGTAACAGTTAGCTATGTTTAACAGGTTTATATTTATTGTTTTGTCCAATATTGGTGTAACCATAATGTATAACAGTTATTAAATATTAGTTAATGAATGTTATAATTTTTTTAAAAAAACATCATATAAACACATTTTATTTGTGTCTGCTGAGCTATTCAACTTATTATACACTCTGACGCTGACATTGGTGAATGTACCTAAACCATTGTAAAGAAAAATTTCCAATTGGTTTTATGAAACAATTCATTTCTCAATGTTTGCTTAAGTTTTTGTTGAAGACAGTTAATTTGTTTCTAATACAAAAGCCATTCATTGATTAATTGCCCACCACTACTATTGTAAATTAAAACACGAAAACTTAGTTGCCTATTGTTTAACCAAGGTTGCCATACTGTCTGCACTTAGCATTCTTGGAGACAAATATTGTAATCATTTTCAAACTTCTGAACTGTTAGTATGAGAGTTGGATATTGAGGTTCAGGAGAGAATATGCCAGCAGGCCTGAACCAGTGTATAATGTTTAATAATTAAGTATACATTAAATTTTTCAGATATATTATTGTCTTGTTATATAATTCAAATGTATCGAAGGAAAGTTGATAGCATCATACCATTTAGGTCTCGGTAACTTTGAACAAATATTAGTGAGCCTTAGGTGAGTGCACCCAACCAAATGTAGTATCTCCGTTGTCTACCCAGTGGTGTCGCCCTACATTGTGTACACTATGTGCTGCTCACAATAGACTGTAACCCCTTAATTATTAGAAAAAATCTAAAAAAATTATCGTTATTGTAAATGGATTAAAGTTTTATAGTTACTGGCTCATTTTAATATAAATTAACAACATATGTTTTGCTGCTATGGTCACTTTGTTAAAAATTAATTACTATAAATAGGTGTTCCAATATTGTTATGAGATTAGATGTTTCCTCCATATTCATTTCTTTTAACATGTAAGATTAACTGCACAAGGATATTGGTATAATGACTTGATCTGAGTTGGATTATATTTTTATATATATCATGCAAATTAAGAACTGTATATTTTTATCTTATCAATCAATAATCGACATGTACAATAACTATTTTTTTTTTTTTTTTGCGAATTTATCAAAAAAACCAATTTTTATTATTTATGTTTTGGGAGTGATTTTTTCTGTTATTTTTTTTTTCCACACGTAGGCGCGTCGATCGAGCCAGCTCGAATCATATCGCAATGAGTCATGTCCCCGGCCCGCACGCCCGCACACCGCCCATCGACAATTGGGACGGAATTTTAATGGAATTAAATTAATTGAAACAACCATTACCAACTACAATTATTTTATTGACTTGACAGAGTGTACAAAGGTTCCATAAAACATGTTTCACATTGTAGTACACTAAACTAAGGTTAATATTTTATACAGGGTTATTTTTCAAAGAGTAGCCAAATTAAACTTAAGTTCATATAGATATATAAATAATGATACACTGCAGTTTTTGAAAGTACGAGTAAATGAGGCTTTTACTTTTATTTGAAATTATCACAAACTGAATTGATTATAGGGCAACAATGTTTTTGTCTACCGATCGACTCTTACGAATGTGTGTGTGTGTGTGTGTGCAGTAATACCAGTTAAAATAATGGATTATCACGCATTTTGAATTTAAAAGATAAAAAGGACACAATGTTGAAGATTTTTTTTAATTAATTTTTCTTGACCATTTGCCTATGTTACTTGTTCCGAACCTCCTCAGCAAATTTGACCGGTTATTGCAAAATAACCCTGTTTAATTAAAAAACACGGCAGTGTAACGTGGCGGGCGTATGTCCATATTCTAGTAACATAAGAATTGACACAGTCCTACGGGAAATGAACGCAATACGCCTTACAATCAAGCGATCTACATTTTGCAAACAAAGTTATACTATTACATAAAATTACATACTACACACCCCATAGTGTGAAACAAGGTCTCATACATAGATCGAGCTCACGATGGGGCGGCGTAATGAACAACAAAACTTAACGCTAGCTTAATGAATATTAAAATACAATTTAAAGCTCGCGGGAGGTTGATCCACATAAAAAAAGTTAACACAGCTCTAGAGTTTTCATGTCATTCAGAAACATTTTTGACTTAATTTGTTATATGTTATGGAAAATAACCAATAAGTGCAGTCATTATCAGCTCAATATTTCGATAAACGTACACAAAATGTTTTCTGATAAGTGTTATCCGTACATTCATTTATGTACATAATATTTCACTAGCATACAGTTGAGTACCGGAAGTTGATATCTAGGCAAGTTTACGAATGTTAAAATAGAAGTGATTATATTAAAGACTATAATTATTATACATTGTTTTGCTAAATTACTTACGTAATAAACTTATAATCGAAATGAAAACCCTTTTTTTTCTATAAGGAAATAAAAAAAAATTGTTTTCGAAAGAAATTAAGAATTAATTTAAAAAAAATATAACTGGCTGTCAACCCGTATGCCTATGTGACAACTATGACAATATATGGGGAGGCCTTTGTTCAGCCGTGGACTTTTGATAGGCTGTAACGATGATAATGACTAAGTCATAAGCGCTTTTAGATGACTAAAAGTGGCTAGAAACTCGTGTGCTGATCAACAGTGTACAATGCGTCAGAGATTCAGTTGCTTGATTATTATATTAATAGATAATTTATACTAAATAGAATTGTTCACAACATAATTCATTGATAATAGCTTAAACACATTTTTGTTTGTCAAACAATTAGACATAAACACGGTACGAACACCTTAAAACTAATGTTTCTAGAAAAGATTACAGTTAAAATTTAGGATTTACCAACGTTGCAGTGATGTAAATATACCTACTGCTTTAAAAATTAAATCTATTTATACGCATAATTTCAGGAAATATCCTAGTATTTGCCATTTATTTTCCTCGTGGGCTGAATCTTGACGTCATAGCCAGCTACGTAACAGAATTATAAGTATAAAATATAAATGTGTAATAAATGCACGAAGCGAAAAATTTTACCTTCGATATGTGCCTTATACAGAAAACCTCTTAAATTCTGTTAGCTTTTTTAAACTACATTATTTATTAAAATATTAATATTACAGTTACAATATTCTACTTCACATATACGACGGAATACATATCGTGTTATCAGCAACTCCCTAGTTTAGTTATAAAATGTCAATATCCTCATGTCTCCATTAGTATTTATTGTGACTTCATTAAAATTAGAAAAATGTAGATGTTCTGTGGGTGGTGAATAAACGCACGAATATCGTGATCAGTAGGTAGCTTTGATATTGTAGACAAAAACCTCCTTAGATACAATTAAAACTAAGTGAGTATTAATGCTTTGTTGCTCCAATGGCACAAAATAAATAATAGTAGGTAGTACTAGGCTACGTACGTACCGAAGTTCTCGAAAATTTGTCGGTACTTATTACATTATTGTAAAATGTACTGTCAAATGCACATAACATAATAAAAATAATTTAAGTGCGAGTAGAAAATATTTGACATTAAATGATTAAGGAATATGCTTAAATGAACAGTGTACACATAACTATAAATTTCTATAATACTAGTACTACAAAGTACAACTAGTAATATAATACTAGTTGCTTTTTTGTCGCCTCCGAAATTGCTTCACATGATAGTACCATAGATTTATAAATTGAAAAAAGCCGTCATCACCGGTAAGTTGAGAGTATCTGAAGCCAGAAGTGTCCCCAGCAAACGTCTGATCAAACATTGGTACTACGGAGGCTCTTGTTCTCATATTACATACATAAGTACTCGTTATTACGCCTAAGCGATGCAATCAGCGGTGTCTGACGCAGTGTGAATGACATAAAAATATCGTATACCCAAAATGGGATTCCAGCCTATGTTCTATTGAGTAGGCAGGCGCGTTGAGTGCACATGTCTGTGTATACAAAATGCACGAACACGAGGTCATGGGCAGGTTTTTAACATTTACGTGGTAATAATAAATTTACAGTATTTATATACCCCACAGCTGGGCAAAGCCTCTCATTTGTGAAAGGTTTTTTGGATCAATTAGTACACCGCGCTGCTTCAGTGTGTTGGTAGACTTTCCATAAACGGCAAGCATAGCATGCATGATACAGCACTTAACAATTGGCATTTGACTTTTCTAGTCAATCGTAATACTTTTTTGAAAGTTGTCAAAACAATAATTTCTATAGAAATTGTAAGGGAATTTACTGTAATGACGTCATAGTCTTAAAAGTCAAATAATCTTGTTTGTACATATATATTTCAAATACTGAAATGATTATATAAGTATATTTATTAATGATGACGTCCAATACCCATTAAATGCAATCAAAAATTTCAAGGGTGTTGGCAGAGATCGTATCTGGGATGCGTAACAACATTTACCGTCGGGTGGACTGAATGCTCGTTCGCCACCCTTCTAAAAATATGTTTCACATAATCGGGAATCCGGTAAAACATGCAGGTCAATCAGAAGCGCGTTTTGTGGAAGCCTATAAGCCAGTGGACTTGTGAAGGACTGGGTCAAAGGCAAATACAAGTCTGGTTTTGAATATATTTTGCAGTTCGCTGAAGTGTTACGGGACCGTCTGTTTACCAATAACTACTATTAATGTACGACTGGCCATGAACATAATTATGTGGTCTGAGATCAGTCACTCGTGACACATGGTTTTTGATTACATGTGATGACGTAAAAAATTTAACAATTTTTTTTTGTAAAACGTTAGGTACCTTCGCCCTACAAAGATGCAAATTAGAAATAGACAAATCTCAAAACAAAAATACAAACAAAATATTTGTTTGTACAAACAACTATAAATAATTGTTCAGTGCGAGGTTCGAACCCGCGGCTCCTACCTCCGCGTCCATATGTTTCCGTCAATTATCAGCGGGGAACGGCCAGAATATTGCGATATCGCCATTTTCTTCTCTGTCACGAATTATCTAAATAAAAGATCAGTAGTCAAATAAAAATGACGATGCGAGGCAAATAGTTAGCAAGCAAGTCTGTCGTAAAAGGCACCTTTACATATTCGCTTCCTAGTTCTTTGCACCGTTCTTGGCTATTGGAAAACGTATTATAGGACGTAATAGATATATATACAAGCGTCACTGAAGGATGGAACGACCCACTTGATAGATCAATGACCCGATTAATTTGCAGGAGGTCAATATCTTTATAAATAAGTAACGTAATAGATTCTTTGCTTTCGTATTCTTATAATATACTGTCAATCACGATCGCTTAATAATATACGAAATTTTGCTTGAAGAAACGTTGTGACGTAGGCATGCGTGAATATTCAATGCTATTTTAATACGAATTAAGGAAAGAAATATTTAAGCATGGATAGAAAAGTTTGCAAAATTACTCATAAGAAAATATTTATAATTCTGGTACCAGAACCAGAACTTATGCATTCTGTGGCAGAACTGAAACCATAATCTTGATGATAACCTTTATTATAGCGGTGATCAAACAGAACAAGATTTTTTAATAGAATAAGATTGACAAACGAACACACAATCCGCGTGATGGTAAATAAATGCTGTGGCCCATAGACATCCATTTTGCAGTAAAAAGGGTCTTGGTTCGTTACACGCGCGAAACACAGCAGCATGACGCTAGTATTATGTAAGCGATTATATTGGTTCGTTTTTAAGCTCCCAAAGAATTCAGTAATTCCAAAGTCAATAAATACAGAAAACTTGACTAGAGAAATTAAATACAGAATCGGAACAAAATTTGGAACTGGTTTTTCAATTCCTACATAAAACCACATTTTATGTCGTTCCATGTAATCTACTGCCATTGTCATTTCATTCGTTCATTTCTTACGGTCTATCTGAATTCACTGATGAACATAGGCCTCCCCATAGAACACTATATTATGTATGTATTAAAGTATTCTATGTGCCTCCCCATAGAATGCCGGATGGGGGATCGGATGTTAGTCATAGTTACCATGCTTTTCACCCGTCTTGGCAACCGCAGTTTTTATTTCCTAGTGTGTTATTAGGAAGATGGTGTTGTCATTTGTCCTGTTGCCTTCTACGACACCCACCACAGAACAGTTTCGGATAGTGGATATTTTTACACCGTCACTATAATTGTTTTGAGTGTCATTAACTGCCAATCTATTTTTATGACATTTTTGTTAGGGACCAAACCCGATTTATTTTGCTAAACTAAAATGTAATATACATTTTTCACCTATGTTAAAAACGCCAATGTGTGAGTCTTGTACGCTTTTCAAATAAACGAGGTATATTTCCATTCCATTAATATTCCATTAATATGAGTGACCGACATAAGAACAATTGACAAAGTTTCCTTTTCCATAAATTACAAAAGCGAATATCTTATCAGCTCATTCAAATTAAGTCAGTAAACACTGAAGTTTAAAGTATCCGCATTGTACGAAATGTATTGTATCATTAATTATATGTAAAATGATTAAAAAAAAACACTCGTTTCGTGCACTACGTCATCACCGTGAGACCTTGCAACTGTGTTGATAAAAGTCATTTGAATATGTATAAAGAGAGCACAGAAAAGACGAAGGCCGTTTATAATACGACTAATGTTATACGTAAGTGCTATTAATTAGATCACTTAAGTACTTATTAGGTGCTTTCCCACAAGATGCTTAATTTTTGACATACTAAGTAGTTAGGCACATAGTTATCATTCTTTGATAGTAGTTAGTACAGCGTAGTGGCGGTGACGGAATATCCACTAACCCATGCCATTCAGAGGGCTTCGTAAGAGGCGATAGAGGGAGAAAACCAGGCGACGGGTAACAGCGTCTTTCTAAAATAACTATAAAATAAAACACTGAGGTTTCTAACCCACATGCCAAGTGTGACAACGGTAGCAAACATTCTTCATTCATATGAGATAATCTATTGTACAGGCCATGTTCAGCAGTAAACTTTTGAAGTATGGTGTGTACCATGTTTTGAAGGGTCAAATTAAATTAAATCAATTTTATCTTAGGATTGAGATTGATTATGTATGATGGTATTTAGAAATATTTTATTTGATTTTCACCTTATCTATTGCATGTTTACACTAGTGTATGGAAATATAAAGCCAGTGGAATAAACAATTTAGGCAACCTACTAAAATAAAACTAAGCAATGAGGGACACGGGTTGAAATTTCGCACGGAATAAGTATTTGTACGGCCTTCAAATAATTGTTTTAGATCTGGATGATTGTCACATAGCCAATATCTCCTTTTTAAACAATCCATGTGGAAGCTTATGTTCAGGAATGTACTTTGATCGGCTTTATTGAAGGAATGAAAATATTACTATAATTGTAATGTCGATATGATCGAAAATAGCGAGACAGATATCGCATTTGAGCAAACGAGATAAGAATGAACATTATGTATTATATGTTATATTGATAGTGATTTTTAAAACTAAAACAGAAATGCGCGGCCAAGATGATAACAATTAACATTATAATAAAGCCATAGGTATACATACATAAGTGTAAGTTTATTGCATTTCTCATTGTGTTATTTAGGAATTCTTTTGATGTTTTCCTAAGATTGCTATTATAGCCCATCAAAAACTCACTGCTGAACATAGGTCTCCCCCATAAGTTACCTCGTGGGGGGGGGGCGATATTCGCCATAGTTGCCACGGTTGGCAAGCGTCATTGAAGTAATTTGTACTTATACGTAGTACATAATAACACAATGGAAGAAGCGTTTTGGCAAACAGTTCTTATTTTTTATTTGTTATATGGAAGACACTGCTGCCCATCATACTAGTAGATGTAGATGATACTAGTAGTGATTACTACGCATTTATTATCCTTTATAAACAAAACTATTAAAAAAGACATAATTCGAACAGTTATGACTTGATAACTGCAAAAGATTTATTAAAGTGAATATGCATATATCGTAATTAAAATTTAGTGACGCAATTAGTTTCATTACGTTGTGGTATGAACCGTCCAATTGAGCCTCAAGCAAGTCTGAAGAAAACCACCATATTGTGGTTACCTTACCTACACGATATGAAAAAATCTAAATATAATTAGGCTGCAGCGTTCGTACAGGAACACAGGATCCCCGATCAGGAAAGGATACGTCTCATTTCTTAGAGGGTTTTCGGGCAAGGAAATGTCCCGTCAGATGTCTTCAAAATATTTTTATTCTTATTTCTAAGACATGTAGGTTTCCTTGTGATGTTTTCCTTCAGCGCAGAGCACGTAGTAAATTAGCACCACTAGCCGGTAGCTCGGGGGCTAAGCGCTCGCTGTAAATTTCACAGCTCGCGAGCAACCCGGGTTCGATTCCCGCCGGCACCAATGAAATTGTATAATTGAAATTTTAAGTGCTAATTTACTACGTGCTCGGCACTGAAGGAAAACATTGTAAGGAAACCTGCATGTCTTTGAAGAATAGAGTTATAAGCATATTATTTCAATACGGTCTAAAACTTCCAAGATATCTGAACTGAGAGTACAAATATCTTTAAGTGTTTGAAAAATCAGTAAAAAAAGAAAAATAACAAAAAATGTGAATTCATCTTTTTACTTTCATTAACAGGTTATTTTTTATAATTGCCGTGGGCAGATGTAACGGCGCTCGCAGTAGGCTGTACCAGAATGTCTCGCTTCTTGGTCGGTGGTCCGAGTATTCTACATCGGCAATAAAACTATGCATAAGTACTATTATTATACTTTATATCAAAATTATGTCGAACACCGTAAGCTGAAGTTCGTTATGACCTATTTATTTGACTGAGCCACCAACCTACGCGTGTCCGACACACACTTGGCCAATTATTTTTTTCATGTTTGTAATGTATATTAGACACGTTTACCTACATACTTGTTTCTTTATCAACTATAAAAACCAACCGGTTTCGTCTTATGGCATCATCAGGGTATTTTTTACAAATGAGACTATATTTTTTTACGTTACGAAAATCTGTGTACTTCAAAACACTAGAAGTGATGTTTTAAAGACTCTCACGACTAAACTAGACCGGTTGACGTCACAGTCAGCTGAGTCAATCGCATTAATAAAAAAAACATTTCCTTCATACTTCCGGTTGTTCTGAGCTCACCTCGGCGTTAGGTGTTAGTGAGTCACCCGCCGACTCTAAATGTTTTTGCGCGTCGGAAACAAATTGTGACGCGTCTTCATTTGAGCGAATGTAATGTAAGTACTGAATCTGGTTCACGAAATAAGGCTACAGGCCGACACTAGTTTTAGTTTAACACCTCGAAAAGTATAGGTACCGTACACTAATCAAGTGAGTATCCTTTATATTTTCAAATAAGAATTCTAATAACATTTTCGATCTTTTACCTTTTATTAAATTAAAACTGAAGTCTTTCGAGTCTTCTTACATTCGGTCTAAAGTTAGTGAATAAAAAGACTGCTATAATATTTTTTCTATGTTACTTCCGATTTAGATTTTCTCGTGTAGTATGGAGACGTAATATATAAATTTCACAGGGGCAAACATGCAGACACGGAACAATTATGTGTAAGCCTTACAAATACTTGTTCCGTGTGAGTTGCGCTACGAAGCTGTATATTGAAATATGCCTGTACAGGAATATGCTTAAAACACCTAGAAATGTAAGCAAAATAAATACTAAGCCCCTAATTCGCTACACGTACTACTGAATCCAATACAAGAATACAAGAATGATCCATATCCAGACTGGACTCTTTCCTAAAATGAGAGGGATTGCGTAGGTGTGCGTGCGTGCGTGTGTGTGTTTGTGTATGTGCGTGCGTGCGTATGCGTATGCGTGTGCGTGTGCGTGTGCGCGTGCGCGCGCGCACGTGTGTGTGTATGTGTGTGATTGTTAACCGATGAATTATTAGTTAATAAAAATTACCAAGTGTGAGTCGCACTTGCGCATGAAGGGTTCCGTACCACGTTTTTAGTAGGGTAGCCTCTTTTAATTTTTAATTTATTTTTATTATTTTTTGTTATAGCGGCAACAGACATTCTGTTGAATTGAAATGACACATTCTGTGAAAATTTCAATTGTCTAACTATTACGGAAATGAGATACAGCCCGCTGACAGACAGACGGATAGACGGACTGCGGAGGCTTAGTAATAGGGTCCCGTTATTTATCCTTTGGGTATGGAACCCTAAAAAAGACTAATGTGGCTAATAACTAATTAAAGATAGAAACACTCTGCAATTGTATTATTCCTAGAAGGCTTGAATCATAAAGTATTATCTACAACAACAACTTGCACGTCACTAAATTTGGACTTTGTAACTATAAGAACCATGTAAGCACCAAGCGATGTTAGTTATGATTTTGCACGAATGTCAAAGTAGCATGCTCATACAACTATTTTCGGGTTCTGAAATTTGAAATGTTCCACACATTCATTCACATCACGACATTGGCAAAAATACGATTTAAGCAAAATACTTTCCAAACTCACATAACCAAAATAAGTTTTTTTTTTTTAATAGAAGACAACATACGGCGGGCATACGGCTCACTTGATGGTTAAGTGACTACTACCACCCATGAACAATTGCAACATCAGGGGAATCGCGGATGCGTTTCCGACCTTTCAAAAAGGAGAAGGCTGTTTTATTGAAGGTCCCTAAGTCCTATCGCTCTGGAAAAATTTCTGGTGGTAGTCGATTCCACAAGGAAGTTGTGCGTGGAATAAAACTTCTTTTAAATCGCACAGTGGTAGACCGCCGGTCTTCCAGATTGTATGGATAGTATCGCGAGGTCGTCGCGATATGCGATGGTAAAAGTAAAGTACCTATTTAATCAAACAGTCTTGTCTTGTACAAATATTTCCTAATGAAGTTCGGGCCCAGTACCCACAGTTATAATATTAACACAATGGTCTCCAGACCTAATTTCAGTCGCGGCGACCAGCCTCAACTGAGACTAGCCATCAGCGCAGGACAGGACTAAAGTGGCCTGGTGTGTGCGTGAGCGCAGGTGCACTCTCAATGCCCTTACTCATATTCCGCGGAGAGAGATCAGGCGCAGAACCAACGACTTGATGTACTTTCGCACGGTGTTGAAGCACCGTCATCTTCCTGACCGATCTCAATAACTGATTTTTATTGATCTGGCCCGGGATGCGAACCCGGAACCTCACGATCAGCTGTCGCGTTTACGACCAACGATGCCGTGCAACGTTTTAAGTAGAGAACACGTATTGCTCAAACACCAAATCGTACAGAATTAAATTACACGTTATAAACTCGCGTGAAATGAAACCGGTCCGTCGTCGGTGCCCTTTGCAAATATTTACAGCGTAACATCTGCCACCCGTCTGACGTCACAGGTCACAAAAACGTTTGGTTAATGCAATGAGTTCGTCTATAATACTGAACGTTTTCGACTAAGCTGCGTCATGATACTACAGTATTGTTTATTTATATTATAAAAGTAAGGGGGCAAACGAGGAAACAGTCCATCTAATGGTGAGTGAGATGCTGTAGCCGGTAGACAACTACAAATATCCTCGTCCAACTATAAAGGATGAATGTGTAAAGATGTATTGTGACCCCTTATGAAGACTAAGAATCATGGAGTGCAGAGGGAACGAGAACCGTCTCTGTGTATTAAAAAGCGATTTTGAAAAAATCGTTTTAGATGCCAAGCGTGACCAGCATCTATCAATCCACATTTTTAGCTAAATACATCTAACACCTCAATACTTATTTAATAAGACAAACTGAGATAGAAATTATTTGAGTATTAACTTCTTATGTCCTTAACAAATTCAATTTTTTAAAGTCGCAATTAATCATCTTATTTGCGCTACACTACTAGCCCAACAGATTAGTAAGCTGAAGTGGCAATGGGCAAGCCACATAGCTCGAAGATCCGACAACTGATGGAGAAATAAGATTCTCGAGTGGCAGCCTCATACAGGAACGTAGGAGGAATTCACCTTACACCCTCTAGATGGAGTGACGATCTTGTAAGATATGCAGGAAGTCGATGGAAGCAGGTGGCTCAGGACCGTGTGGCATTTGTGATGTTCTTTAGGGGAGGCCTATATTCAGCGGTTGACTTGTGAGGGACTGTAATGAATAAATGTGTTAGATACTCACAAGTCCAATTATTACGTATGTGTGGCGTGTTTTGGCGGCGTCAGGGAATCCATCAACTTTTTTGTAAGAAGCGACTATGGTAAATGTCAATAAATCTTTTGAATTTTCATTGAATTTCAAATGATGGTGCAGATAGATGGCGTTATGATCATCATGTCTACGTCAGACGAGAGAGAGAGCTGACCGACACGCTGCAGCACCAAAGGTCCGTTATATCCGGTACTGCGACCGTTAATCCGCCTGCCTCGAGTGGCGATTAAGGAAAATTCTTTTTTACAATGAGAGGGGTCCTTGTGCAGCAGTACACTTTACGGCCCATGACAATTCCAAATAATGCAACTAAAGGGTACGACCATTTCAGTGTGTTTTTAGGCTAGCAATATTCGCATCACACAAGACAAATACAATTAAATTAGGGCCGATGCAGATGCAAAGGCCTTTTGCTAGCATCATAAATGGAGCAGAGTAAATCTAAAATCATAACTATCTTTATTTCAACAAAAGATTCAATCAAATGGCGTAACATTGCGCAGATGTAAATAAGCGATTTGATTAGATAGTAAAAGAAAAAAAAATTCAAATTCAGATTTTTGTTGTTTACAAACCTTGTCTGCGTTGAGCTACAAATATTGCCGAAAAAATTATGTGACGTTTATTTTTTATTTAACTACGGGCTACGGAGGAGATAGATTTTAAAGAATCGTTTTCTTGCTCCATGCCAATAATTTGTTAAGATATTTTTTTACTGTTAGTATTTATTTTAAGATTAAAAAATCCGGATATTCTTAACTTAAGATTAAAAACCAACATGTGAGTTTAGTTAGTATTTTTTTAGACACCAGAGGAGAATATGGGTAACGAGACATACTTGTAGAGGTCCTGTCCTTGGACAATCTTTATATAATTTATGTAAAATTACATAACAACTTTATAGTAATAAATAGAAAAAATTTGAATGTATCACAACGATCCAATAAACAACAATATAGGTAAGCTGCAGTAATTATGTATGCGTAGTTGCGTATGTATGTAGATGCGTATGTGTACATGCATACATTTATGCATAATACATAAAAGATGTCGTTGTCCTTTAAATTACTGATTAATTTTGTATAAATACTATTAGTTTGTTATGTTTGAGGTAGTATATTTGTAATAGGCTATTTTAGCACGTTAAGAAGAGCATTTTTTTGACCAACCAACTGCTAAGCATGTAAATGTGCTATTAAATTTTTATTATGTTAAATAAAAAATAAGCGTAAACATCCATACTATGGAGTGTAGAAGTAAGGAGTACCAACTACCATTGGAGAATAGTTGAAAAAGTGCCCATCTGTAAGCAGCAAATAATAGTTCAAAAACTCTCCACTACAGCGCTCGCCGTAAAATACGTTGAGTGATTTTGAAAATATAAATTTTGAAAGCAATAAAATAATTGCTGTAAAAAGAATTATGGTGAAAGTCTGTGCAATAAAAAAAATATAAAAAGTTCTTTAAAGTTTAGACTGTAGCTACAGTGGCCACCCTTATTTAGCGCTTTCCTACGGACACTTTTTATACTGAGTCTGTACTCCTCACCTCTACGCTCCATAATCCATACGTTACAGTTTTTAAATAATCCACAGCTGAACACAAGCCTCTCCCATAGATTGCCTAATAGGGATATTTACCATAGTTTGGTAAGTGGGTCGGCAACCGCAGTTTTTAATTATTTTGTTATCTTGAAGATGCTGAAACCCCTGTGTTCCCAATTACGACACCCACGATCGATATGCTATAGAAGAATATCTTTCGCGACCACTATGTGGCTTTTGTGCTGCTTCGCGTCGACATCGGATGCAGCAAAGTTCGAGTCTAGCCTGTATACACGCCACTTCGATAGCGCATGTCCTACGAAGTAGGTAACTTTCGATGATATTCCAAATTCGTATGAACGAGTTCCTTCGAACCAGTACATCATTTTGTTACGCACGTAGCAGCGTTCTGAATAATGTACCGCTTACATAATTATCAGCATTAGCAGATTTTGACTTAGAAAGAAAGGTTAAGAAAAATAAGATGTGGAACTTTGTTCCAAACCTGGTTGTTAACAATTAAGTTGCCTTTTCTATCCCCTACTAAGCGTAATGGTTGTAGCACGATTGGGTCGGCACGATCGAGGAAGGACCACGCTGTCACAAAATACTAGAGTAAAATAGCAGCTTAATGGTGGTGTTTCGTTTGGTGAGTGTAGAGAACCGGATATCCTTTTTACTGGATTCGAGGCATTCCACCTTAGTCCTCACGGGTATCACCCCATTCTATAAAATAAACCTATATCCCCCACTGATAAAAAATAATCATCTATCCGATTGAAGTATCTACTAACTACGTCATAAGTAATAGTATTTGAAACCATTTGTACAATACGAATTAACTTAAGAACTTCTCAAACTAATTTGAAAATATAGCTAACATTTTCTATTATACATTAAAAATTATAATAAGTACAATGTATCAATACTTTTAAAGTTCCGAATAAAATAAAAATCAAACAATAAAAATTATAAGTTATTACAACTAAAATGCTGTGTAAAAGAACTAAAACCGTTAATAGTGCACGCCACGCCGCAGATACATTATATGTACTAGTAGTTGTACCACAATTGGTTCGTCTCGACCGGGGCAGGACCACTCTCACACAGAATACCAGCGTAATGCGGCTGTGTTTCGTATGGTGAGTGTAGAGAACTGGATATCCTTTTTACTGGAATCGAGGCATTCCATCTTAGTCCTTAAGGGTAACAACGCATCTGCATTTGGAATCTTAATTGACAATAAATTTGGATGTATATGGACCACAGATACCACTTACAATCAGGTGGACTGTGTGCTCGTTTGTCACCCAATGCTATAAAAAAAAAAGTATGTCTTCTCTACTGACCCTATGAGGAAGCATAAAATAGCAGTTTTCTTTGAACATTTCGTAATCCGTAACGAATATATTTGCGAGCCAAAGCAACCGACAGGCAAACGGATCAGTTAACTGAAATAGCGAGGGCCGGCCAAATAACACGTAGCCCCGCCAACTGATAGCAGTTTCTCGAGTGGCGGGTTCGCACTGGTATGCGCAGTATAAGATGGCCCAAATAAGATTGAGTTATGACTTCAGTTACGATATGCAAGGATTACAGGTGGCTTAGGAGTGTACTTTGCTTGGTGTGGACTGGACTGGTTGGCTGTATTTTAATTATGGTGATAAACAAAACTCAAATTGTTTTTTCGTGACATAATTTCACTTTTAAAATACGTATAATTTACGAAAACCTTCGTTTTGTAAACGTCCGACCGACGAAAACCGACTACAACACGTTTCATAAATTTATGTACAAATAAAAAAAACGTATCAAAATGCGATCTCTTATTTTATAATGCACGTACGTCTAGTGTTTGACATTGACTAGGAATCGGAAAGTCATGCTTAGTACTAATAATACATTCAACAACACAATACCTCTTTTTATTTTCGACTAGTTAACCGACTCAACGTGCCGGCAGGTTTTGAAAAGATTATTATATATTATAGGGTGCAACAATCTTAAAAAATTAATACAATATAGTGTCATAGGATAACTGAAGTTAATTAATGCATCACTTTTTACGGACTTCATCGCGTTTAATTATAACTTATTTTAATACCCGATAAAAAGCTAAGCACTCGATACGTCGGGAATTAAAATAAGTTAAAATTAAAGGATAAAAGCCATAGAAAATTAATTTTATTTAATGCGTAGTATTTACATAATATGAGAAAATCATTAAACACATCTTTCTTCTACCTTTTTATCATATACTTAGAAATTTATTTAATATACTTTATAATATATTATAAGTAAGAAAACTTATTATATATATTTGCTGATATCCGAAAGCATAATTTATTTTAAGGCTAGATAGAGTTGTGAGTGAAGCCATCTACTCGACTATGTGTGGATTGTACTTTTATATGTTTGCCTGTACCTTTGTGTCTCGCTGCGACTTAAAGGATTTGAAGTACAAAGTTTCATTAGATTTGAAATAAATTCGAATGACTTATACTCAGTGATAACATATAAAACATAGAAGCATTCCTAGCTCCAAAAAATAAACCAACTTAAATTGAGCTGCGTTAAGCATATGGCTTACCAATTCCGCAGCTAACGAGTTTAGTTCGAATACAGTCCCTACAATAATACTGATGAATTACAATTTATATTGCACCTTTTTACATAAAAACTCCCTAACGAGAGTGACCACAGGATTCATATAATAAACGTTGTAAGCGACTTATATGATGTATGAAAACTGAAACCAAGAAGATCGTGATAATAGAAGGTTATATAGTATAGAGTCAAAATAAAACATAATAAACTGATAGGTAATAAGGGACGAAGTTTCAATGTGTTAGTTTATTTGAAATAATGTGCCATGTTGAGCGCTTAATTTCACTGAAGTAATATTTTCATGTTTTATTAAATTTTACGTATTCGCTAAAAATCCAAATAAATCAAAATCAAAATCAAATAAATAAAAGCACGTATAATGAAATGTAATTCTTGATGAAAGTATACTCGGACAAACATGTTAAAAACAAAGAATCCATCTCTTTTTTTATTATAATAATTTCAGATTTTAAGAGATTTACTTCGGTTTTCATATTATACAGACAAGAATTTCGCAAACTTAGGTTTAATTTCATTGATCCCTCTTTGCGTACCTATATGGTGGATATTTTTATACCAAGAAACATTAATCTCTACACTTTCCTAACAAATTAACTCCTCCTGTTATAAAATCTGTCTAACACTTTACCACAATTACTAAGAGGAGCCGCCCTTCGTTAGCGCTACACCTGCACTACCGTGTAGATACATCTCATCCGACACGCGTAATTGCATATCGAGAACTATCAACAAGCAATGCAGTATTGCTGTTCAATTGTTAATCTCCCATTTTGCGTTTTATTCACTTATTTTGAGGAGTCATAGCTGTCGTTGAGAGGCGGCAGGCTATGAGTGAGCGTGTTGTCCAGTTTCCTCGCCTCGTGTTCCAGCGTATAGGAGTCCAGAGCAGGGTCCTGGAATATAAGTACACGTTTAATTGAAGTTTAGATTGAAATTGAGGTTTAAGAGCTAAAAAATGACACACTTCACACTCCACGTACTGTGCACTCCGTACACTACACACGACACTGTACCTGTGCGACGGCACGCAGCGAGTCGCCCAGCGCGGTGCGCAGGCACTGACGCCACACGTCACGTACTGTACACTACACACTACACTATACCTGTCCGACGGCACGCAGCGAGTCGCCCAGCGCGGTGCACAGGCACTGACGCCACACGTCACGTACTGTACACTACACACTACACTATACCTGTGCGACGGCACGCAGCGAGTCACCGAGAGCGGTGCGCAGACGCTGCACGTCTCGTGCCGCGCGCCCGCTGCGCGCCACGTACGCCTGTCTACGCCGCAGCTCTGCCGCCAGCTGCGCTCGCAACTGGGCAGCCTACACACCACACAATACAATCATTTTTATTCAATACAAATTGGAAGAACCAACAAGAAACCAGCTGGATTTTTTAAACACGTATATGTTATATAATATTTTAAACAATTAAGTATGAAAACATTTATAAACAGTAATTTAGCAAGGTAAACTCCTAATTCCTAGGAATCATGTAATCTTTTGTAGTTCAATGACCCTTCTTAAACAAGCTTTGTTGAGTAAAAATTTAAATTCTTTAATGGATCTTGTATATTTAGGGTACTTTATTGTAAAAGCAATATACATTACCCCATAAACGAATTACCGACACTTTGGATGTCGAGTAACTGGTATTACTATAGTGTCTGTTTCTATGGTATTTGGAAAAATGGGCAGTGACCTTTACGCCATCTTACAGAGGTAAGCAACCTTTTATGGTACTCATTTATTCATAAGCCTGCAGCAGTCCACTGCCTCACCCGAGGCGCACCACTTAGTCAGTTAGCCTTTTACCATACGAAAAACCGCTCAATCTCCGGCATGTATGGTGGTTTTTAGTATTGGTTATATAAACTTCAAAGTCTACCGAAAAAATCATGGTCGGTTGTATTACCGACAGAGGTATTTCAGAGTTTAATGGTGTTAGGAGGAGTAGCGGTGACGGGGATAGTACACGCAATGAGGGCAGAAGTAGCACTTCGTAGGTACGGTACATAATACACTAGGTACGATACATAATTTTTATTTTATTACGCGGATCTTCGCAAATTAACATTAATTTGCTAAGATTAGCGATTAAGCTTAGTATCTTATATAAATACGGGTATGAGTTCTAAAAAATTAAAATAAAAAGCAAATTAAAGATTTTAAATGTTTAAAATCTTTAATTTGGTTTTTATTTTACTCATACCCGTATTTATATAAGACACTATTGATGCACTGTGGAATAAGTATTATACAAACTAAATAAATTATTTCGAATTTCATAGGGCGGTTCTACCAGAGTCATCATCATCACAGCCCTTCACAAGTCCACTGCTGAACATAGGCCTCCCCCAAGTAATGCGCTGCATGGTCCTGAGCCACCTGCATCCATCGACTTCCTGCATGTCTTACCAGGTCGTCACTCCATCTAGTCGGGGGTCGCCCTACACTTCGCCTACCGGTACGAGGATGCCACTCGAGAACCTTTTTTCCCCAACGGTTGTCGGTTCT
>DWHP01000556.1:0-19277 GCA_018247895.1 Parnassius honrathi
CTTCAGCTTACTAATCCGTTGGGCTATGTCGGTCACTCTGGTTCTACTGCGGATATCCTCATTTCTAAGTTTATCACATAATTAAAGTTAAAGTTATAGCATAAATACATCCCACCGCTGGGCACACTCTCATTTCTGAGAGGGTTTTAGAGCAAACAAGTGTCCACCACGCTGCTCCAATGCGTGTTGGCGAACTTCACAAATGTTTTCGAAATTTTGTTTTTTTTCTGACACACAGGTTTCCATCGCGTTGAACAAGATATTTTCCTTCGCCGCCGAGCACGTGGCATTATTAATGAATAATAAAACAAAAACCATATCGCGTTATATACATAAAAAACATGAAGTCGAAATAAGAGCTTTATAATATTTTGAAGTCGGCTAAAATCTCGTATTCTCCGAATTTGTGTAATCTAATATGTTTTACGAAACAAACAAATGAGTATAGAATAAATTAACTGCTATTTTACCTTCCATTCGGGCGGGGCTGACAGCCTGTTCGCTAGCACGCATCCAGAAGTGCCTCCGCCGATGATAATGAAGTCGAAGACACTGTTCCTTAAGTTCTTTTCATCAGCTTTACTCCGAGTTGCTTTGGAGAACAGATCACTAGAAGCCGCGGTGACGAGGCTGATGATAAGTGTTAGTCTCGGCAAAGGCGTGCCGGAGTCACTGAGACAATCAGAATTTTGTAATTTTGGTCGAATTTTAATGAATAAACATTAAAGATGTTAAAAACTAATTACCTAAGATCCGCGTTATAAAAAAAATAATGATTCGTGCCTTGTTACTATCCCCGTCACCCCCAATCCCACCACCACCACTAAGCCTAGTCAGCTAGTCACAGCAGTCTGTTAGTTACTGCACCTAAGGATACCTTAGTTTCGTTAAGGTTAGAGGCGAAACACGTGTCGTATTATCGCCGACGGTGTTTCTTTCCTAGTATAGTGGTGTTGGGAGTGGTGGTGTTACATAATACCTTTTAGATCGGAACACACAGTTAGGGGGTGGCATCTTCCTAAATGGACTCCTAGGTAGAAAAAGTATAGTCAGTAGGAAATAAATGCCAGAAAATGCCACTTGGTTCGGATAGAAGGCCGATTAACCATCTCGTATATATATGAAGTAAAATACCCAGACAAATTACGAGAAGATGGATAGCGAACACAGCATTTTTTATTGAACAAGCGTGACAAACGAGCACACAGTCCACCTCATGGTAAGTGGATGCTGATGCCTATAGACAACTACATTTATCGTCAATTGAGAATCAAAATGCAGATATGCTATCACCCCTGAGAACTGAGATGATTTGATTTGTTTTACACTCACCATACGAAACACAGTAGTAACACTAACCTGCTATTTTACGCTGGTATTTTGTGAAAGCGTGGTCATCATACCCCGGTTGAGCTGACCCATTCGTGTCAGCTATAATGTAGCTGCTATGTAGCTCTACCACGTGTAACGTTTTTTATTGATTCTCATAATGATTGTGGTATCAAAAAATTAAATTTCTCAATTTGTTAAATAAATTATTATTATTAGTGAGGTTTTTACATACTTTTATACGGTTTATTTATTAATCTAAATGAAAAGAATGAATGGGTTGCGCGAGCCCTATTCAAAATGTAATACAAATTGACATGATAATCACACAACATGTTGGTGACACGAATTCATAAGATTTTGCCCATCCAAAGATCGTCCAAGACACCTAAAGAAGTTTTCTCAGCCAAGTTTCAGATTCCGGGCTACTACTTAGAATTTTTTGACAGAAAACCTCAATAACTTGTTTTTGTTGCGTTTATCACCACTAGAGCAACCAGAAATAGCGATAGCACGATGGCTAACCGATGAGCTTATGTATTGTATGCACGCAATGGTGGGAGGGAGAGAGGTGGCATTAAAATTAGGTAAGTGTCACTTTGAGATTTCACATCTACACAAATAAATAAAATTGAAGCGTCTCCTTGTAATGTCAAAATAGTAGCTTTAAACTAAATAAATATGAAAGTTATGTATGGTATAATAAAAAAGCAATAATTCCTAAACAAACCCAAAATAAAGTTTCTAGAGGTCGTCTGCTCGGTATCGGAGTAATTAAATACTGGAAGCCAAGACTCGAAATAAAATTAAAGAAAGCAAAAGAAAAAAGGTTTTTCAAGTACTAAATTTACAACTATACTTCATACACACGTATTAACATAAATACCTCGATGTATCTCATTGAACATGAGGAATTCAGTACTGCTACTACTTATTACAAAACAAAACAATTTTTAAAATGTTTGTCTGTCTCTCCGTCTGTTCGCTCCGGCTAATTCCGGAAATTTTTGGGCTTGTTTCGACGGGACTTCTACTGGTAAACAACTGATTTTATAAGGAGTTAACTTAGGCTACTTTTATTTAGGAAAATGAATTAGGGTTCCGCACAAAAAACAATACCCTAAATTGCATGTGGGCGAAGTCACGGGGTGCAACTAGTCTACAATATAATGGTTTTCCTCAAAGAAACGCCTGATGTTATTTACGAATCGATCAAACACAATCCTTCCCATGAGAGCGGTCCATGGTCAGCGGTGGACGGTCAGATGCAGAACGTAAAGCAGCAGTGGCTTGTATGAAGTTTCTGACACCTATCTACGGAATTCTGATAATTGTACGGATTTTGTTTGGATAGATTTTCGAGTATTCGTTAGCTACCACAATCCGATATATTATGTTTAATATGGTTTTCGAAGGTTGATCACTCACTTAAACAATACGTATTTATTTTAACCACGCACACAAACAACGATTTTACACTCAAAGATAAATCAGAGATTGTCTAACCTCAAAAACATTTTCAGCTTCATGTCGGACAGATTACAATCGGGAAAACAAACCAACGTTCAGTAGTCAACCGATAAATGAGTTATGCAAGTGAATCAAACAGTGCGTACGAATATGAAAAGGGAAGATTCTCCTCGCTCCATCGAATTTCACGTCCTGAGTTTCGAAGGTAACAATTATTGTGCAAGTGAGGATACCATATTGCTGTTTTTTCGTATCGACCGCTATTACATAATGCATGACGTCCGTTACAGTGTAATTAAAGTTGTTATAACAATTATATTAATATAATGCGACTGTTAGGTGCTTCTGATTTTGAGCTGTTTCCGACGAGGTTATGACCTTTGTCAATTATGAAACAGAAGGAATATCGGTAAGTACATCCGTATTCAAGCCATTAAAATCGTTTACGTGGTAGAGCCATTCCGCAGTTCTAATATGGTTGTAACTCGGACTCGAATTCGATCGACTCGAACGGGGCGGCTCGACCGTGGAAAGACCACGTTCACAAAGAATACCAGCTTAAAATAGCAGCTTAATACTGCTGTGTTTCATATGGTGAGTGTAGAGAACGGGAAACCCCTTTTTCTGGAATATATCGCATCAGTTTGCTATGAGCCACGGCATCCGCTTACCAGCATGTGGACTGTGTTCTCGTTCGTTGTCCTCATTCTATAAAAAGGAAGAATTCGCCGTGATCGTCACGTTTGGCAAATTCACCATCGCAGTACTGTCACCAAAACAGACGCAACAACGTCAGAGTGAAGATGCTATTAGAAAGGAATCCGAGACCAACCATAATATTCATAAGGCCATAAACTACAGGCATCCGAAGTTCCTTGACCGTCATAAAGCACTTACTACTGGTCAGTTAATTTCCGGAGTAAGTTGTTATCAACTCCGATAGGGTTGGCTCGCTGTCCCAAAACACAATTTAATATTTGGAGACCTTTTGAGGGTCGTTCGGACAAATAAGATTAGATACAAATGGTACCCACATTATATAACTTATGTGGTCGACTAGGATAAAAATAGCTTTAAATAAAATTATTTTTAATGCAATTTGTTGCGTTTAGATGTAATGATTTCAATTACTCAAATACTTAAAATTTTAAGAAGATGAAGTTTTAACAAGTAACATAAAATTTGTATATTTTAAATACTTACGTTAATTTGTACAATCATATTTATAGATAAATTCATGTCGGTTTAAGTGAAACAAGTAAATGTGTCAACCCAGATTACAAACTTTTTATAATTTCTAAAGTTAAGAATGCTTTGTAGTACCCATGACAACTCGTCTCCTAGTAACGTAAAATTAGTTTTTCATCTTATAATATTCACGTAAATATACCAATTCATTTAAAATTTGTATTCATTTTCATATAACACACTTAAAATAGTAATAATATTTTGATAATTAAACTATCAATCAACATACTAAATAACATTTCTTATTACGCTTATTTTTAAAATAATGATTTTAATCAAATAATTGCATCAAAGGTTTCGTTATTTATCAATCAAAATTTAAGGTATTAAATCGGGTCATCTATTGTCGCAAAGTAATACTAACATTTATTGATATCTTGTATAACTTTCTCAATACTACCCACAGATGGCGCTTAGTGACACTGATGTATACTAAAAGTAGTTAATAGATTATTTGTTAGAAGTTTTCTTCATAAATAATTACGTAAAACTGTTAAATATGGAAATCATATCAATAAATTACAAATTGAATACTAATTTAATACTAAAATAAGTGAATATAAGTTGTTTCGGTCAATATTGTTATTCCTATAGGTATTGTTGTAGCAGAGAAGAAGATAATTAATTGCACAGAAATTAGATCGAATAGAACAAAACACGAGTGATTTTCGATTGAGCCAGTAAACGCAAATAAGGCATGGAAGTATTATTCAAAGCACTGGATTCAGTAGTGTCATAGAGAAGTGACGAACAAGGCATTTCAAATCCTTACAATGCGAGAGGCGCATATATTACAGTGGACATGCTACTATCACGTATTGATAATGAAGAAGAAGACTGTACTTTCTCGCATATTTTAAATACGTCACTACACAGATGCGAGAGATCATTTTAGCCATAACGGGAGAGACCTATGTTTGATAGTAATGATCTTTAAAAAATCTAATATACACTATGTCAACATATTAAGTTGGTAAAACTTTGTCAACATATTGCTTGCACTTCCGCGAAGGTTATAGGCGTAGTTGGACCCGGTAGGTGGCGCTGTTGTAGAACCCAGATACCACTCGTGCGAAACCGGGATAGTTATAGGGATAGTAGAGATCACTAGTACTTATTAAAATTTCCTGCATAATACTTGATGTTTAACTTTCTACTCGTGTCATAAATACATTCGTAATAATGTTAATGTCACAAATATGGCTTGTAATGCAGAACATTTTAATAGGTAGGGTGACTAAGTTATTTTTAAAATAAAGGAAACTGAGAGAAAGTCATAAGTAAAAAATAACCATAATAGGTAGGTATAATTAAAGAAGCAAAATAATCGAAAAATTTCGTTTCTTAGTGACGAAGGTACCACATAATGAAATGCTATAATAAGAAAACGTTCCTTCTGACTTGTAGTGCCTAGTACCGAGCATAATACGATATGTAGGAAATACGTGGCATTATTTAAAATGCATAATAAAATCACACATTAAAAATTCGATCTTAAAAAAATTTCTCTCTTTGTCTTAAAACACACTTAAAATAAACTTTTTTATCATTGCAAGCTATCAAAAATCCACGGCTGAACACAGGCGTCTCCCACAGATTGCCTAAGAACATATTTACAAGAGTTCATATTCTACAAATTTGCCATTGTCACGCTTGGTAAATGGGTCGGAATGTGGGATTTTAGTAATCTACCTCAATAAAACGTTGCAAGACTGCAACGTTGTAGCTGGTGGGATAAGCACATACTTAAAATATCATTATGAGCCAGTGAAGAAAGTATTACTACACCATAAATATACCAAAAAAGTTACTAATTACACAAAGTTAGAAATTTAAAATATCTAAGCCCCTAATAAAATTAAATAGCAAAAGCATTTGCGCGCTTCGATGTGTCATTTTGCGGTGACAGGAAAATATCAATATACATAAAAATACTAGACACGAGTCACTCACACACTCACTAGCTCATCATCATCCAGACCCTTAGACTTAGAAAGTTGAAATTTTACACATAGTTTCTTTAACAATGCAGACAAGGAATAAGGTAAGATTTTTCGAAATTCACACCGGATATAGAATAGAGGGAATAAAAAAGATTTATCTTTTTGCTTTAAAGTTGCCATATTTCCGTAATAAAAATTATTTGAGACTGCATGTAAGTGTATAATTCATTTGCTATAGAAAATAAACTAGAGACAATAAGTAATACATATTTTTAGGAATCAGTTGTCAAAAGTACCGGAAGTGTAGCCACTGCACTAAAGAAAACATTAATAGCTAAGTTGCCGATAAGGGTTGATTCATTGCGGTGGCGCTCGTTTAATTATTGAGTGCGGAACCGGCGGCGCTCGACTTCAGCTATGAGTTATGACACAAAGTTCACCGTCCAGTCCCGCTCTCCTATGCGTGCGGTTACGTTTATCTGTTCCGGTGTTGGTTAAGCCTTACAAACACTGTAAAGCTGTACTGTACTGTAGTTGATGTAATAAATCATTCCCGTCTGGGGATGCACACAACAACCAAATGCCCAGTACTTTACACATGAAATACCTACTTCTATTTATTTATTTAAAAAGTTTACACGTCGACCCTAATGCCGTGTTTCATTCTCTGCTAGTCAACGTTGACAGTTACCTCTTCAATTTTAAACTTTTGTAATCATCAAAATTGCAATACGTAATGCTCAAATACTGTGCTCTCAAGTACTCAAGTGCGGATTGAAGTCGAATTGTTTGAATTCTTTGAAATTCACAGCAAGTGCAAATTAACTGCAAGTGCTTACTTTCGCGCTACCACAACCCACGCCAGGGTTCGGTAGTTCGGTACACGCCGGCACCAGTAAAATCAATCGTTGCACTTTTAAATGACCGTTTGCTCAGTGGTAGAGGAAGGAAGCATCGTGACTGGTCGTGACGAAGCCTATATATCTGAGGAATAGAGTATTACGAGGACACGTTACGAGTTATGTTGGAGGGTAGATGCGTTGTGAGTCCTAACTAATAGGTAATAAAATTTCTATCATGCCTCGTTACCAGTTAAAATGCCTCGTTACCAGGTATAATGTAAGTGATGCAGTAAGTCGTTGGATGTAAGTTACTCACGACCGTGTTTTGTCATCCTTAGGGGATGACTATGTACCACAGTAGGCTTCTGATGGATTGTAATGAAGATGATGATGATGGAGATGATGGTCTGAGTTACACTAAAAATATGTAACGAAAAGTAAAGGAAAACATTATTCATTTTGTAAAAAATAACTCAATAAGTCATTGAACAGTTTCACGGTTGAAAAATTCTCTATTCAGTGACCCTCATCATTGAACCCTTATTAAATCCCTGGGTATCGACATAAAGCCCCGGTGTCCGAACACCTAGGGAATACCCTCTCGTAGTAGATAACTGACATCTTACAGAGAAACCCGCACAAGAATCCTTTGCTAAAGACCTATTAATCTTATAGAAATGATGTTATTAACTAAATAAATACTTTTTTATTTGTAATCTATATTCAATAAAAATTATATATTCATAATTCTTTTCTGTCTCTATAAAAATTAACTCTTTGAAATTATTTTTGAAGTCTAGTACTAGCTTTAAATAATTTCTGTATTTTCGAAATGTTGCTCTCTAGATTTCCTATGAATCGAACGTGGACACTAGGATTGTGTTCTAATTGTAAAGGCAACTTACATAAATAAATTTCACAAGGACGAACACCCAGACCCAGAACAATTAGATATTTGTATACAAATACTTTTTTCATGCAGAATTCAAATCCACGTCCATCTCAGCGCCGCAACCTTTTGTTAATCCACTACACCACAGTGCCGAAAAAAATAGGTAGCACATGGTAGGTGGTAATTTTATTTATTAATCATCGATTCATGTCAACTCTCGTGGGTATTATTATTTGATCATGTAAAAATTGCTTTAAGATTAAAGAAGAAGTTCTATTCTTTACTAACCAAATAGAAAGTTAGTATGGATAGGATAGTAAAGAATAGCTTTACTATCAACTTACCATTTGGTTGCCAAATATACGTAATAATAAATTGAAATTGATTAAATTTCATTTTAATAAAATTTCATCAATTTAAGCACTGTTAGTTCTGGAACCTCGTTTGCGCTAAAGTCCGATCTTAAGGGTCAGTTAAACAAATCGACGACAGCATTCGTCCGAGATAAGGTGGTCGTAATCGTAACGCGCAGCTGTCGTCTAAGGAGCGCGGCCATTAAGCTGAGAATAGCGCAGGGATTTCTCCGGGATAGGACGCCCACCTGGGCTTAAAGTCGCTGTTCCACGGATTTATGCAATGACGTCTGCTGATTGACGAGAACGTTTAAATCCTAAATTAAGCTGAAATGTAAAGAAATTAAACATTCCTCGTGAAAATCTTAGTTGTTATACACACATGTTTTGCAATAGTCTTATAATGGAAGTCCATATAAAAATTTGTATTATCACAGATTAACTAACAACTCACCTCGACACCTACTTCGTAAAGGATGATTTAATAGAGTCGATCCAAACGGGCGATTCGAGAATAATTTCTACTCAATATAATACAATAATACGTGATTGTATAATAAGTGATGACGATATACAGTAGGTACGTGTGCCCTGAACACAATTTACTGACAATAAAGTTTTCGTGTCTTCGTCAACTAAAATTGCATGGAAATACAAATAGCGCCCCTGGCGTACTTAAATGGTACTATTTAATATTATACAAAGTTGCTCTATGGCGATACGTATCCAACACGATAAAAACTCATGAAAGGAGTTGTTGATGACCTGAAACGTAGTATATATAGTATGCAGGGTACTTTGTATTAGTCTTACGTGTAGTTCCAGTCCAAGCAAGGAGAAGAATTCGCACCCCTAATATAACTACCCCTAACGTAACTGTCTGTAATCTGTTTTCATGCTGACGATTACTGTATAGGTTTTCTCGTAACATGAACGTAAAATGAATAAATTCTAGAGCATTGAATAGGACGTAAATCTTCTCAAAGTGTAATTAACGTCAAGCCAAGGTAGATGCCGTAAAATAAATAACTACTTAAATCATACCACTAACATAAAGATAAAGGCTTTTTGTTAAAATTGATATACTTACTTAATTTTATCAGATGAAGAGCAATTTTGAATCTATTCCAAAAACATTTGTGAAACGGTTTTATTACCTGTAACAAAAAATACAATAGAAAATTCCAAATAAACGGATGAATTTTTTTCATAAGAAATAAATGGCATATAGTGAATATATTTACCGAAATTCATTTCAAATAAGAATAACGAAATTTAAAATTACTCACACATATATTTATATTTAACTCAATACCCATTCATTCATTCATTACAACCTATAACGACGATAACGTTTTGATCATAGATTGCTTCATAGGGGGCATGGAGGTTAAAGAACAGGAGAACGATCATCGTAGAAAATAGTGTCCAGAAATATGGACACCATAAGTAAGGCGCTGCGATCGCTCGAGGTTACGGTCAATAAAAGTCATTTTGAGTCTATTTTTCCGATCAGATGGATCAGATGCACATCCACGCACAATAAAATATTTCTCCATTTTTAATGTTTCTTTTTGTCAAAAATTACAAAAATTACGGAGCATGACAATTTTCTCTTTAAAAATGAAATGAAAATTTGTACATTATTCAACTAACTTCATATACTTGTACTCATAAACAGCTAACTTCGCAGTCACTACTTACCGACGGCAGCGCCGCTATAAATTCTACAATTTTCAAGGACAGGCGGGCTATCCTTTAGTACGTAGTGATCGTTCTCCTGTTCTTTAACCTCCATGATAGGGGGATTTTTCCATGATTACCACGTTTGGAGAGCGGATAAGGCAAGCACAGTTTTTTTTAATGATTCGTCTTGTTATCAGGAATATGCCAATTTCCTGTTTGAATTTCCCTCTGTCGCCCTCTTACAAAAATTTGGGAAAAAATGGGATAGTGGATTACACCACTTGTACACGGCAAACTCAATATAGATTACTTCAACTACAACTTCGGTAAAAAATAATATAGATTAAACGTATAAATTTCTAGTAAATAACAAAAAATGTTGTCAAACCAAAGTCTAAAATTAAGAGTTCTGGTCTGTATTTGGGGTAGATAGAATACTTACTATTTAAATACAATGCCTTTATTTATTTTATTTATTTAAAATTAAGAACTTTGGCCCATAGCAATATACACAAAGTAAACTCCTAATCCTTCTCAAAAATAAAAGTAAACGTTATTCTAAAAAAGAAAATAATGTAGCCGGTTTCTTGAATTTGTACTAGTTCCATATAACCACATTAACTCAGTTATCCGGCCGTAAATTTCTTAAAAAAGTTATGAAAATATACAAGGTTGAAACAATTTTGATAAACTTGAAATACTCCTTAAAAACCTGGCCACATGGCCTTTCTATCTACCAGCGCCATCTATTTGAAAACATTTGTGGTGAATGAGAAAGCTATGTCAGTTTGACATCGCTAGATGGCGCAACACATATAAAAACATTTAATTTCTAAAACGATAGCTTTCAGTCTATAGTCTAGATCAAAAACGCAGAATTTAAACTTCTTATATGAATAACCATATTCAAATGTTAAAAATAATTAAGACAACATTTTGATATAAATCTTATTCAAATTGAAGCTTTGTTACATAGGAACCTACTGCTAGCTTTGTTTTGAAGCATCTAATATATTACGCTTTGCCTTTCTTTATCCCTTTGATCGAATGGTTGAGTCACACTGGGCGTAAGGACTCCTTTTAAGGGGCTATAGTAACTATAATATACATATAAAATTCCATCATCGCCTTAAATATTTTTTGGAACCGGCAAGAATTCGGTTCGCTTGTTTACTACTTTTACGTAGTCACAATATCCAATAAACATCATTCTTTATAAGTACAAATAGAAAAAAGCGTTTAAGATAAACTTTGTTATTAAATTTCCTAATTAGCTCATACCACTTAAATATAAAATCTATTATACCTGCATCAGAAATCATTTTCCTTTGCAAAGCATGAAACATTTCTCAGCGCTGCACCGTTAGGTGCTGTCCGACAGGCAGACATTTTAATATCATATACAATCTTCAGAATACCGGAAATGGGTCGCTGACACTAGTTTTTATGAGGCCCTTATACTAGCAAGCAAGAGCATTGGATATAAATCAGCACAGGAAAGATTATCTCCATTGCTTTATGTATGTTTTAGTGTAAGATAAAATTAGATACTTTTCGCCCTCATACTACTACGTAGTCCACCAGTCTAGCATGTGCACTCTCTATTAGCTTACTCTAAGTCCGATTGGATGGCATATAAACACGACTGGAAAATGATCAGGTCATGCATAAGACCTGAAACTTTACGTGTTTTCTGAGGCACGATGGTAAAACACTGCTGTGCTGTGATTCCGGGCTGTTAGTGAGAATTTCTTGACAAAAAACTTCAATGACTTAGTTTTTGACCCGATGCAGAATTCGAACCCGGGACCACGTAATCAGAAGTCTGGTTTTCGAGCACTAGACCAACGACGTAGTCATTATTAAATTTTATACTAAATAGGCAATTATTATTTAATACATTATTTTATATATTTTGTTATGTTGTTCATAAAAATAGTTCTACATAACATAACAAGCTGTAACTCCCTATTTCACCCCCTCAGAGGTTTAATTCTCCAAAACTGTCAATTTCAGTCAATCAATTTTAAGTTAATCAGGTGTACAGTTTTAAAGATCTCGTGATGAGTGAATCAGTGCTATTTCGCCTATATACGAGTAATATATAGATACAAATCAGAGCGTACAGCACAGCAACACAGCGGGAATGGGTTCGATCTTCGTCAGCACCATCAAATTGTTAATTGCAATTTTAAGTGCCGATTTAACACGTGCAATGTAGTGAAGTAAAACACTACGTAGCTTACACTTTGTGGCCGAGGAAGAAAAAGGGGAGATCTCCCGCCGGGCAAGGTGTTCTGCCCGGGGAGCGGCCAACGCTCCATGTGATAGTTCGGAGATGTTCTATATATACTGTTTATGATTCGGAATTTTGATAGCATGATTTAGGCTTCGGTGTTTTTCGCTTGTGGCACGATAACAGCGCCGCCACAATGGTATTTAAATTTAACTTATTAAAATAATTCCCGCCTTTTCGAGCACATCCCCCGAAGAGTGTCTCCGTTATCATGGATGTTACAAATACGAATAGGTTAATGAACACAAAAATTATAATAAAGTAAAGCGACATTAGCCTGATGGTTAAAGGTGCGAACTGCAAGCCTTAGAAGTTGTAGTTTCTCTTTTTTATATAGAGTAAGGGTGACAAACGAAAACACATTCCACCTGATGGTAAGTGGTTGCTATAGCTCATAAATAACTATTACTTTCAATTAAGAATCAAAATACAGATGCATTGTAGCCCCTGAAGTCTAAGATAGACTGCCTCGTTAGCAATAAAAAAGGTGTCCGGTTTTCCACACTCATAGGAAATACATGTATACACCATACGAAACACAGCAGCTTAGTGTAGAGAAACGGAGATCCCTTTTACAGAAAATAAGACATTCTCAGTCCTCAGGAGTGACAATGCATCTGCATTTTATTCCTTAATCGAGGATAAATGTAGATGTCATTGGGGCACAGCATCCACTTACCATCAGGTGAACTACGGACAGGTGCACGTTTGTCACACATATCTATTATACAAAAACAACATATTTGCATTAAATGGTCATCATTATTGTCGGCATTGTGCTGCAATGAAATACCCACTTGTTTGGCGACTGCTTCAGAAAAATTCATTCAATTATTTTGCTAATCATCACAATTCTATTGTAAATATATAATATCATGTAGAGACTATTCGCCGCCGAAATAATAATACACCCATAAAAAAAAGTGGGCATAATGGATGCCATACACGATCCAGTTTACCGTCAAGTTTGCAGCGCGCTTGAAGCGGCGTCCGGCAAACTTGACGACGTATGGCTATCAATGTGCAATGACAAGTCTACTTGCTGCAAAAATTGAATTTCGATTCTGCTGACTTAATCAAGTTTGCAGTGTCGTGTAAACTTGAACATGTGTATGAACGATCAAGTATGCATGACGCTAGTCGAAGCAATAACCGAGAGACGCCATGATTTCAAGTGGTCAATCTTGCAAACTTGACGCCGAGCTTGAACGTGTTTGGTCTATATGGGTGCACTATAAACAGGACGCCACTTCAAGCGCGCTGCAAACTTACCGGTAAACTGGATCGTGTATGGCATCCACTAAGGTCGTGCGGCAGTCAACAATCATAGCTAAGGGAAAGGTCTAAAACACGGTCCTTGGCCTATAAATGGAAATGTCAACGTAGTTCTTGGTTCCCTCTCGCAGTGGCCGACCAACGCACACACACGAACGAGGCTAGGTCACTACACAATATTGCTGGTGATGTATTACAATATTGATAATAATACAATTAGTGATGACCCAAGATACATCGATATTCAAATAATAGACGAAAACACAGCTGTTGTTTTATTAGTTACGTATAAACTTTGTCATGATTTCAGATCACAATGTCTAGATATTAGATATTACCTGGTAGATGTTGACGGCTAAGAAGATATAACGGTCATTCTTTTTTCCAGAAGCCGACAATTTATTTTTTAGTTTGGAATGAGTGAGAGGAAAGTTAATTTTTACAAATGATTTCATTTATCTGTTAGAGCCTATCAAAAGACCACCGCTAAACAGAGGCCTGCCCCATACATCGCTTTAGAAGGAATATATTTGCCACGTTTGGCAGTATTTCAGTTTTCCCTCTGAAGCCCCTTACGTCCCTCAGGATAATAGTCGATTTAACATTTAGCTACTAATTACTCATTCTAGTCCAGAAATCAGACACCCAAAATTTTAGATCTGTTGTTATTATGATATATGTCAATATCGTTTATCCGTGGTAGGGCCAGGCTGCAGCTGTATTATAGTTGTAGTAAATACGAACGAGTCGGCTCGGAAGGACTGCGCTCTCATAGACCCAGAGTAAATAACAACTTAATGCTGCTATATTTCATATGGTGTGTGTAGAGAACCGTTCATATAGGATAACAGATTCTCTAACGCCGCCACTACAGAGTCCAGTGGGGAGCATCATAGCTAGAGTAAGTTTGTCGGCAATGCATTCCCTAACATGGCTACCAATAGTGGTTGCTATGGCCAAATGTTTTGAAGAATGTTTTATATAGCGCAGTCTTTGAATCCGAAAGGAAATACATATGAAAATTAAAAGTGCAGTTGAAAAGTCATAATTATTTAAAACTTCATAATAAAATTTTAAATTTTTAACGTCTGACGTAAACGAGATGGTTATACTCTCACTTATCGGAAGCAATAACGTATTTTCGGCATTTCCCACAGTCGCCTCTTACAACACCTAAAGTGAGAGACATACGTGAATTCCATATTTTTTGATCATTAAAAAATAAAGGGCAATCACACATTTAATTCTAGTTATAATAATGTAAAACATTGAAGTCATCGAACTGACTGACCGAACTAAAAAATTATTAACTAGTTTTAAATTTATCGATAAGCAATAAAGACACATCACTAGTCGACTAATTAGTCGTTGATAGCATGCCGAGAAGTTCAAAACATTGGGGGTGATCAGACAGACGGACGCCGAGCGACGCGACGCTTGGACAAATTGGGGACATTTTTATCATTTTAGCACGTTGAACTGGATCAAAGGAAACGACGCGGCAATCTTCAAAGAAATAATTCTAAACAGTTGATCCGAATTTGTTTTAACACGACCTTCGTTATCTTTATTATATATGTTGCGAAATTAGCTACATGGGTTTGTGTGTGTATTTTCTACTGATTACACAGTTCGTAACACAGTATTGTGTGACATTATTTGTCTCAATATAACCCCGGGATAGTAGGGTGAAGTAATCTTTCACACTATTTCGTCATGAAAGTGTAAGAAATTCGGCAAATGAAAATTTCATGAAAATATCTGCGAGAGCTGTCAGATATATATCGATTACATTATCTTTGTTTTTTAATAAGGGTAACAAACGGGCACACATTCGACACCTTATGGTAAGCGGATATTATGACCCATAAACATGTACATCAGGTATTTCGTATAGTAAGTGTAGTAAAACGGATATTCCATAACGGCATTAAGATGCTAGTTTACGCTATTTCTCTGAGCGTGATTCTTTTCCTGTTAAGCCGACCCATTCGTGCCCTTAATATAGCCGCAGCGTGGCTCACCTACATAGGCTAATAATTCTTTCTCGCGAGATTATTCTCTGGTAGTGAAATAAAATATATTTCCAAAAAAAATAAATACCATCAAAGTCATCGTTTATTAAAGCAAGTAATATATATCCCCAAAACCGACGTGATCCAGACAAACATGTCCTAGATGTCATTCCTAGGTTCAAAAATTGCCTAAATATTTCATCATTTATCATTACAGCCCTTCACAAGTCCACTACTGAACATAGGCCTCCCCCAAGGAATGCCACAAAGCACGGTCCTGAGCCACCTGCATCCATCGACTTACTGCACGTCATGCCAGGTCGTCACTCCATTTAATGGGGGATCGCTCTACACTATATTATTAAGTGAAAAATAACTTATGAAACATTTATATAATTGGTTAAAAACTGAACAGCGGTGGATCCTCTGCCGCTCGGTAGTGCAGGGTGATGAGTAATAAATAATAAGGCATAAAGTTCATAACATTAATAGCACAGTTGTAACATTACTAAATATTCTTCTTAAAAATCCAAGTAATGGCAGATTCGCATCCTCGACTTTTAAGTTCGCTGTTCATATCCATGACATTTTAACCAACTTCAAAAAAAGGAGAAGATTTTCAATTCGACTGTATTTTTTATGTGTGTTTCCTCATGGTTACCTCCGAACTTTTTTCTAGGTGAACCGATTTTGATAACTCTTTTCTTATTTGAAAGCTGGCGCTTCTCATGTAGTTCCATATAAATTTGATCAAGACCTGACCAATAGTTTATTACTTATCCTTAATAATGCGTGTTTAATTGACTTCGACTGCATTGATGATTTTCTCATTTTATTTATATTGAAATCGGTTGTATAAATTTTTTTAATTTTACCACTTGTTTTAAAGTCTAGACACTCCTCAAGTTCGTTACTTTATACATATAATAGTACATGTAATATGTATATATCTAAATATTTGTCAATCTTTTTAAGAATTTAATTTACATATAAGTGTATAATGTATATATTCAGGAATATATATTTCTATTAGTAATATATATACATACTTAGTCAATTTTCATAGTTATTTTTTTAATGTTTATTTTCATTATATTCTTTTACAAATCCTATTACACCTCCAAAGTAGTGTTATCTGCTTACTTATAGCTTAACTAGTACAAATCCGCGTTAAGTCTGCCTTTGCACATATTTGTGCAACGAGTTTAAAAAAAAATCTTAACGCTGATTACTGTTGGTTGCACACACAACGTAAAGGAAGTAGACATTATATTTACTAAAAACGTAACATACTTTTATAAATATATTTTAAGATAAATAAAGCTGCAGATAACGATCTGTGTGCAACTGCGTTGCATGTAGTTAGAGGTGGTTCTAAATGTAAGTTAAACTACTTGGTGTCCGTCCGCACTAAGAGTAATCACCCTTAGTGTTATCTAGGTACATACATATAATATATACGTTAGGTCGAAGAAGGAAAAGGGGAGAATCTCCCTGGGAGATGTCCCGCCGGGCAAGGTGTTCAGCTCGAGGAGCGGCCAATGCTCCGTGTATTGTTTCGGAGCTGTTGTATATATAACGCGGTAACTTACGAACTTTGATAGCGCAATTGGCCTCCGATGTATTTCGTTTGAGGCGCGACGATAGCGCCGCCACATGCGGTTGGTTACAGCCAAAACTAAAAATTGGTTCTTTATTAGAATTGGTCATTACTTTTCGGAAATCCATTATATTAAAAACATGTTAAAAATTAATCAGTTTCTTACCTAGTTTGAACCTCTCGCCCTCCCTCAATTACATGTACTATTCCCGTCACCACTAATCCCAGTACCACTAAACCTTAGCGGTTAGTTACCGACGTCATTTCACCTGAGGACGCCTTGTATAGAGGCGTAACACGTGTTGTATTATCGACTGTGACGGTGATGTATCTTTCCTGGTGTAGAGGTGTTAGTATTACTGGTGATGGGGATAATGCACGTAATAAGACACATCATTTTATTATATTACGAGGATCTTAGCTTATCATCAGTTTGAATTAAAATTCTTGAAAAAAATGTACTTTGCAAGGGCCTGTTATAAAATGGCTACTTGGAGAATGAGGACGTACGGAAATAAAATTCGGACTGTATGTGGCTCCGACACTGGCACAGAAAATTAAATTTAATACCAACATGACTCAACTAATATATTTCAATTATTATTATGATATCAAGTAGCATTATTAAAAAATGACAGTGTTTTGTATGTTTTTATTTATATCGGTTATAATTATAAGGAAAACCTATACTCGATATACTGTTATATTCTGTGGTCTCATTTTTGGAATCGGGGGTAGATTTTAAATAAATTAAATAATTTTTGAGTTTTAATTTTTAAAAGGTTTCATACATCCATTAGAGCCTATAAGGCAGCTAAGCTCTATTACTAGCTTTAAAAGTCACCTAAAACAGTACTTGTTATTTGCACAAAGAGGCCTAGGCATGGTTAACACTAATACTAACATGTCCTATATTTAATGGTTATTCAGAGGTACATTTTATGTTTTATATTTTTTTTGTTAATGTTATTATGTTTACACATTACATTACAGTTTCACACGCTGTATCTTGTTAATAATTTTGTATTCTGTATATATATATTTTTTCATAGAGTTCACGTATACTGATTGCTCTTTCGGAGGTACACGGTAACTGGTTTCGGAGGTGAAGACGAATGCAATTCAGGGGGCCAATAGAAAATCAGCGTTAGGTTTCCAACCAGACATCATGCTGAATTGGTTCCTATCTTTTAGCATCACCCTAAGGCACTAGTTTTAAGAATATATATGCTGTATAACTTTTTTTCCTAATTTTAACTGGCTGTTTGTTTGTTCTTAAATTATTACTATTTTTGTTTTGACTTTGTTTCCGTGTTCCGTTGCCATGTGTGTCAAAAATTAATATTTTTTCTTGTTTTCTTCTATAAAAATCCACCGCAGAACATAGGCTTCCCTCATAAAGTGCCTCTAAGAGAAGGTTTCGCCATAGCTTTTTTTATTTTGTGTTGTTGTCACGAAGATTGTGCTGTCCAGATCCCGTTTCAGTCCCTCTGTCGTCTCTTACGACGCACAAAACATGTAGTCCATCATATGGGATAATGAATTTATGGGGTTTAAAAGGTTTTGACTTTGATATTATAAAATAATAAGCTTCTTGTTGGTACATCTACATAAAAGGACATTAGACAATTCAATCATCCTCACCATCTGGATGCTTGGCGGTCTACCAGTGCGTTTTACAAGGAGTTTTCTTCCTTGTACGACCTCTCTGTGGAGTAGTTAAACGCCGGCGCTTTTTCCAGACCGATATGACTTAAGGACCTTCAAGAAAAGAGTTTATTCCAAAGTCCACTGCTGAACACAGGCCGCCCCCATAGATTGTCATAGGTGTTATTTGTCATAGGTGCCACGCTAGGAAAGCGAGTTAACAACGGTAGTTTTTTATTTTATTTTTAGTCGTTATTAGGAAGACGCTGCTGCCCATCTCCCGGTTTGTTCCCCTCATCTTACGTTATATTATGTATTCCGTGGTGCTACGCACTCACAACTATTTACAATACCATACAATTCGTCATCAGACTAAACGATGTGAGTCATTCCACGGGAAGATTCTGGAGTGCGTTTGCGCATAGCGATAACGTGGGATGTGTTATCTCCATGTCGTTGAACGCGTGTTTTATTTTCAGTTAAAGTTAAAGTAAAGTCAAGTTACAGCCTATATACGTCCCACTGCTGAGCACAGGCCTCCCCTCATTTACTGAGTGGGTTTTAGGGCAAGAAAGTGTCCGCCGCGCTGCCCCAATGCGTGTTAGCGAACTTCACATGTCTTCAAAATATTTTTTTTTCTTTATTTCTCAGACATGCAGGTTTCCTCACGATGTTTTCCTT
>DWHP01000557.1:0-19261 GCA_018247895.1 Parnassius honrathi
CATGCTGAGCAACCCTATCCTTCACCTCCTTTATCTCCTTCCCGAAGGTAGCGTGAAGGTCCTTCATGAGGAGCATCAGCTCTTCCAACCGACGGGCCTGTTCCTTTTGTCCGCCCCTCAGCTGCTCTTTCAAACGACGGACCTGTTCCTCCTGTCGGCGAGCCTGTTCCTCCTGTCGGCGAGCCTGCTCTTGCAGCATCACCATCAGAGCACCTAAGTCAGGTGTTGCAGATGTAAGAGCTACTGACCGACCAGACGCAGAGAGTGTGGGGCTTCTAGAAAGCTTAATTCTTCTGTTCGATACTAGATGGCGCTGTTGGTCGAAATTTCAAGATTGACATTTTCTAGGAAGCCCTCCTCACTCTGGTCCTCGACACTAGATGGCGCTAGTGCCGGGTACCTGACGTCAACTTAGGCGCGAAACAATAAGATCGTTATACATTTTGTATTACCATTTTATGTTTGAATATCAATCTTTAGGACGTATTTCTGAATGCCAATGCAGTGAAATTGTAAACAAGCTTTATTTCATCCCCCACCATGGCGATTTGCGCGAGAATTGCATGATTACAAAATTTAGAGTTTAATGCTAGTGAGCCAACTTCATCAGGTGTTTCATAGAACAGTATCCAGATGACAGGCCCTACTGTTTAAGACGACCTTCTGTCTATACTTCTCCGATTGCGGTTCTTAACAGCTGATCTTAAGAAAATATATAGACAGATCGTCGTACACCCCATGCATAGGCACTTGCAGCTCATACTCTGGCGTCATGACTCATCAGAGCGAGTTAAAATGTATCAGTTAAATACTGCGACATAGGGAACGACTAGTGCGTCTTTTATGCTACTCGATGTATAAAGCAAATAAGTCTCGAGTGTAAGGACAAAATCATATCAGAGATTATTTTAGACGATTTCTATGTCGACGACTTATTGAAAGGAAGTCGAAAACTTTAAGAACATTAAAAAAAAGGTAATATCCAAACTTGCTTCCGTGTGTATATCATTCAGAAACTGGAGGTTAAATTGCAAAGACTTGGTACCCGAACAATCTTAAACATCGTTAGATTTAAATATCGGAAGTAGTCAACCGAGTAAGCTTTTAGGTTTTAACTGGCGTTGAGATTCTGACGAACTGTTTTTCGATAGGTTCGTCAATTATAGGTTAGGCAATACAAGGCGCGGTATACGTTCTGCATAGCACAAATATTTGATAGCTGCTAGCTCGATGCGTCATAAGAATGACAATACTGCTACAAGATTATGGTTGCAAAGGCTAACAGGGGATGAGCGATTAACACCAATGATAAGTAAACAATGGGCAGAATTATTATATTAGTGATTTACCTTTGTTAAATTGTCAGTATTCCTCGTATTGTCATTTGTGGCTCATGTAAGTTAATTGAACTTCACAATGTTTGTCGTGTTGCTCCCATTAAGCCTACGACAATTCCGAGATTTGAGGTTTGTAGCACAAGTGCGCGACCTTATGAAAAATAGTCACTTCACTTCGGATGCAAATGAGTCGTACTATTTTTGGTTCGACTTCACTATAGTATTGGGATGGTTGAAAATGCTACCCGCTAAGCTTCAGCTATTTGTGCATAACCGTGTAGCGGAGATACTAGAAAAATCAGGAAATTGTATTTGGAGGCATGACCGCGACTAGTGACAACCCCGCAGACCTTTGTCTCGTGGAGTTGACAGTGAATCGTTGTAGCATCTACATCTGTGGTCCAAGGTATCTTAAACAAGATATATTCAATGGCCTTTACAACCAAAAAATGTGACTTTGCTACCCGAGCTTAAACTGGAAGTCTCACTAAATGTTACTGACAAAGATAATATAAATTTTTTGAATTTGTTGAATTTAATCGGTTTTCCAATTTTTTAAGACTTAAATGTACCGTAGCTTATATTTTACGTTTAATTAAGATACGTACGTACAAAGGGAGTCATTTCTGGAGTATAACATGCTCCTTAAGAGAATCTTTAATGGATCTTTGCCCAAAAAGTCCTTTATGTAAGTTCACAGTATTTTTAGATCATCTATCATCAAGCTACAGTGATCTTAGTATGTTTTACGTTTTATTAAGATATGTAGGAAACAGATTCCTTCTTCTAAATATTTAACCGAGTGTGAACCACAAGAAGCGTTGAATGCCATTATTAGGAACGTACAAAGGGAGTCATTTCTAGGATGCCCCTTAAGGGACTACCTTCGCCCAAAAACTCCATTATAAGGTAATATCACGTATAAGTTCACGAAATTTTTAGATCAAGACAATATCATGCGAGTAGGAGGTCACATAAACGATTCAAATTTTTCTTATGATAGGAAACACCCCATCTTAATACAGTCCACACACCGTTTTATTCGATTACCAACATAAGAATTAAATGTACGCGGGACCCCAATTTCTATAAGACACAATAAGATAATCGTATTAGCAAATTGGTGGTCAAAGCCTGGCGAGGAGCTGCTACCTTCAATGCGTCCCTTTTAGTCGTAAGAAAGGAAAGGTCATAGCGCCATTGATGGGTAATTTACCACAGCACCGTGTTCAGTCTGGAGGCTATCCCTTTGAAAATGTAGGAGTATGCTGTGCAGGTCCTATGTTATCTGCTTGTCGCCGAGGTCGCAGATGTCGTGTAGTAAAGGTATACATAGCGGTATATATTATTATAATAATAATAATAATAATCTTTATTGATAAACATATTACATGCACAAAATTTACGGTGGTCATTAGCCCCTAAACTAGGATATAATACCTGTATTTCAGGGACTAGATTGGCGCGTGCAATGAACTTTTTACGTTTTTAAAAACCAATTGCGATTTATTGTTCGAAAAAAATGGGTAACGATAGGAGTGATTTCCGTTTTATTGCTGCGCATTTTCCACACTTCGGTGGGCTCTGGGAGCGGGTATCAAGTCAACCAAGTTTCATTTTCAGAGTGCTGGGGAATTGTAATCTCACTTACGAGGAGTATAATACTGCGCCGGTGCGAATTAAAGCGATACTAAATTCTTGGCCTCTCTCGCCATTGTCACCCGACCCAGAACATCTAATGCCACTAACACCAGGTCAGTTTTGATCGCGACCGCTCACGTCCTTACCAGACAGAGATTATAGAAGTCATCAAACTAACTCTCTAACCCATTTTCAACGAATTGAGCAGCTCCGCTAACATTTCTGAAATAGGTGGTGTAAAGAGTATGTTTCAGAACTTCAGCAACGAACAAATGGCGTGTCAGTAATGGTGATTTGAAATTGAATTCTCATGAAAGAAGGCGATCTCCCTCCAATGAAATGAAAGTTGGACCGAGTGGTTGGTGTTTATCCGTCCCGTTCCAATACGTTTGTGCCTGAACCTGATGCATTTTTTAGCAACCATGCGCCTGAAATAGTTTTTAATTATAACATTCTATGTATGTAATGTACTAATTCATTGAAATTTTATTGGTTACTCATTGTATCTTTGGCTCTCGCATTGTAATATAGTCCTTTACTGGATCAATCTCTTTTATTATTTCAAAATTTGGGATAATCCCCCACAGTAGTCAGTTCAACAAAATATTGTAATGGACACTTGAAATGTATCTTTTTTTTGTTGGTAAGTATAAGTCTTTGAGATAACGTTCTATCTTTCTTTGTTGGTCTAAATCTGTAAGATACTTTATCAGAAGTTTTGTTAGTTTTTCTTAAAATAAAGTCTACTTGTTCTTATTGTTTTAAGGTTCAAATGTCATAATTTGCTTTAGCAAGTATCTACTTCATTTAATTTCAGTTAATGTCGACAATAAACTTAACGAAACGAATAAAACCACGTATATTATAAATTATTTTAAAAATATTTTTATTAACACAAAAAGGGATACAAAATAAATTATACTTAAAGTCTTAATTCTGTCAGCTGGCACTTAGTAAATGAAAATTTGTACAGCTATACACATAAGCATTACGATAATACTGCTTTTGAACAAAATCGCTGAGCTCGGCTCTTCACATTCATCGTTCTGTTCAACTTGTATAAAATAGGGCTGGTGGAGTTCCTCCCTCATTCCCATATAGGTGTTGATGGCAGTATTTCCTGCCTCTGGCATGGTCCTCGTGCGACTGAGCTTCCATACTCCGACTGTAAAAGATATTATTTTAGTATATAAATATCATTGCGTGCAAGCATGATTACTGACATATTCTTGAAAAGCGCACGTCAATCGTAAAAATTGGTTAATAAAGAAGAAGAAAAGGATGCGAAATTTTGAGGAACAATTCGTGTGTAACTATGTCCTCCAGACCGAATTTCGATTATGGCTATCAACAGAGATTAGTCATCTGCACCAGACAAGAGGTGCTATTACTATGATCGCCAATCCATCTGCCAAGCGCGGAAACCATGGCAGCTAAACCCCCATATGAGCCAATCTATGGGGAGGCGTATGTCAGAGTGCACTTTGATTGGCTGTAATGATGATAATGATATTGAAACAATATTAATATAAAGAATGTAACTTACCAGATCTTTGGAACCGATTTATGTTGACGCAGCTGTACGCCAAAGAGTACGATACGTAATCAGTCGTCAGTACGTACAGTCTGGTGGTGACCGTTGCTTCGGGATCTAGAATTTAGCCAGTACGTAATGATGAGATGAAGATATTGAATTTATATTAATATAAGTGATACAAATAAACGTCAAAGAAATAAGTAATCAAGCCTTTAAAATTATTCACAATTCAAAGATTATTCTTATCGTAACAGAAAGGAATGATCTGTGTAATAAACAAAATAAATGTAAATAAACTGCAGTTTTGTTAATTCTAAAATAACAGTTGGCAAATTATCTCTGCATCGCCCTTAAATATCGGTACAAGAATGACAAGTAGATAATTTTTCAGGTCCTCGAGACCGAATTTCTCGAAAAAAAATATAATTGGTCAAAAAATTGGTCGACGGCTAATATTAGCGGAGACTAGCCATTTGCGTAAGACGGGATTAAAGTACTCAAGGAGCATGCGCAAGCCTTCGACATGACCGCATAGATGAGGCGCAAGACCAAGAGCTATACGTGTTTCCCGACGCGTGGTACTGAGAATTTCTTGACAGAAACTGATGATAAATGATTCCCGGATCCAACCCGCGACGATGGTACAACCTGTGATTAGAACCCAGCACCTCATGATCAGCAGTTGCTTGTACAATCACTAGACAAACGAGGCAGCCAATCAACCTTTTAGGTATTAAGTACAGCAGCAAGAATTCATAAATGCGTAACAAGCTCAGCAGCAGATCTGCCCCACAGAAGATGAATATTAACGAAAAAAGAAGTTCGATTACCTAAAATAATGGCGACGAAAATAAAATACAAACATACTGTAACTTCGGTGTATTAATCCCGGGTGATAAGCTATGTGCCTCATTAAAAACATGAAACTTATTTTTTTATTTACATTTGGTTGCGACGTAATTGATATTTTTTGATGGTATCAAGCGTCGTAGAGCCACGCTGTAGGTATATTATGGTTGTAGTACGAATGATTCGGTAGGATCGGGGTAGCACCATGCACCATGGAATACCAGCGTAAAACAGCAGTAATGCTGTTGTGTTTCGTATGGTAAGTGTAGAGAAACATAAACCCTTTATACCGGAAACGAGGCATTCCATCATAGTCCTCAAGAGTGACAACGCATCTGTATTTCGATTCTTAATCGGGGATAAATGTAGATATCTATGGGCTACAGCATCCACTTACAATCACGTAGACTGCACACAGTCGTTTGTCACTCTTATTCTATAAAAAATATAGATTTCAATGAACGCTAGTGTAAATGATTTACGTTCCTTCAGCTCAGCGTTACCCTCTAGTGCGGTGACTAGAGGGTCTAATGAAAGAATTTTTAAACCTTTAATACCTTTAAATTTAAACCAAGAAGCGTCAAATAGATAGAATTCTATAACATTAACTTACCGTCACTTAACCTATCGGGCAAGATCACAAGTAGTTTCGCACTGCCGTCAGTTGAGTCGATTGTAGCATTGCCCTCGATGGTATCAAGTTTATCATCTATAATCTCCCAGTTGAGGAGAGTAACAACACCCGTGGCTTCATCTAAGGTGTAACGAGCTCCAGTGCAGGAACCGGTCTCGTGGAATTGCGGGTATCGCTCTATTTGGTACCACGTACCAGTATACTGTTGAGGATATTAATTATTTAAAATAGGGTTTAAAGTTCAAAATAAATTGTGTACAAATGCGAACCCAGAAATTTGTTGCTAAAACTTGTAATAAACTGAACGTTTTCAAAGACAAATTATTGACAATTTCAAACATAAATTAGGTTGCATTTTCAAGATATGAAGGTCCTTACTTGGCGGCTCAGGAGAATCACTCACCGTCATTTTGCGCCGGTGTTGTAAAAAATATCTTGGGATGACTTACTACAGTGACCTTGCACTTATACTATATGGTCAAAAGCAAGTTTGAGATCTCCGGGATTAGGTCATAGGGACAATATTTGCCTTCGTAGCACTTGGTAGGTGAGATGTAAGCCCCAGTTTTTAATTATTTTCAGTTCTTATCGCGTAGGTACTGCTGCACATATAAATTTCCTCTGTCACCTCTTGCAACATCCACGGTATAGTACGCGGTAATGTACTTTATTACGCTACCACATTACGGCATTAGGTCGTTGTTACAATTTTGTTTTCAATTTACACGTGTAACAATATCAATATCATCAAAATCCATAGTTCATGTTTTTATTTACAATATCCACGTTATGAGGCAATCCAAGCGGGTGGCCTATGTTCAGAAGTAGACTTAGGATGTGCTGTAATTAACATTGAATGAAATACTCAGATCGGGTAAGCAATGTCAAAAACAAGGATTGGTAGCAAATATATCCTTTTTCTATTGAAAAGTCTACGACCAGTAGTGTAATGCTTACCGCCTTATAAACATGACAATGATGGAAAGAAAAAGTAGGATCAACACTATATAAGTTACGCACCTGAGTGGCATCGAAGTTTTGCACGACGGGTATGTCCATGTCGCACTGGCCAGGTAGAATTATCTGTCGACCAGTCTGCTCTGGGTAGTGGAAGCAGGCGCTATCACTCTGGTCTACCGTTTGATAGAACTGAGGATAAAGGACTCTGTTGCTTGTGATGACAGGAGCCATGACGTTCTGAGCTGCCTGTGTCAGTTGACGAGACTTGCTGTGTTTGGCACTCCATACTAAAGTAACACAATTATTAATGCAAAGCACAGAATAATTGCATTAACTATAATAATAAAGACTAATAAATACAAATACTAAGCTGGAGAATACGTACCACGTCTGTATTCTTCGTTGACATTTTCGCACGAATACAGAAGAGAGTAAGTTTCATAGTCAGTTGCAAGTACCCACATATCTGCAGACAAAACAAAGCGTTTGGAAAATTTTATAAGTAAGTTGCTATAGTGACGAAGTATTATGGCTCATAATCGTATCAGCGCATAGCGGAGGAATAAAAATCGTCTTTTTGTAGACGGAAGATGCTTTTTACTATAATCAAGGCATTCACTTCAATCTTCAGAGGTGAAAACACATCTGCATTTTGGTATTAGGTGGTATTAGTCCTTTTTAGCCCAGTAGTTCATCTGGGGGGGAGGGGGGGTACCAGTCTCTGAATTATTTCTGACGCTAAATAGCAGTGCTAGCACTGCTGTGCTCTAGTCTGAGAGTTGAGAACCATTATAACAACAGTCTTTGTGCGGCATTCCATCTTAGTCTCCAGAGGCCGTAGCCTTCCTTGTTTGAAGCTAGCTGGATTCCAAGATCGTTTGTTACTTTCTGCGTTACAAAAAAATCAAAAGGTTGTTCTTGGTTTCTGTCGTTCACACCGTTAATCTTATGATAACCATCAAGCACAGTCAACTTGATTATTAATCGAGGAGTGTTACTCCGTTTATCCACCCTAGGGTGGACACTCGGAATCGCGTGCTCTTTTATTCACATCAGACAGAGCGGATAATCGGAATTAGTATATTATTTTTCTACCGATTTTTCCCCTCGCCCGTGTACAGTCGTTTATAAAAACATGATAGAAACTGGCCCAAGATTATTTAGTAGACATAAGCATACTTTAAAAAATACATACATAATTTTTTTTAAAGGTCAAAACTGAAATACCTTTAATTGTTCAATTAATGAAATATTTCATTGCAGTTAACTTCAATCATATTTTATTGAAGTAGGTATTTAAATAAAATAAATATATTGTTAATTTTTAACAGCGGTATTGGAAATAGTGCGGTACTTAACAAATTTTAACATGTCTTGCAGAGAGACGAATTTACACAGGATATAAAATTATATCAACTCAATAATGAAATTAGTTTTGGTAATTTCCTGCATATATTGAAGAATGTGTAAATCACTTATTATTATTAAAAACAAGGAAGTTTAATTTGGTTTAAATGCAATACGTAATATGATGGTTTGTGGTTACAAAAAAATTTAAAATATGTTAAAGCATGAATATATGTTCTGTAGAACAGTAATTGGGGTGGAAAGGCGGAATAACAATCAAAAAGTGAATTCCGATTATCCACCCTGTATGGGGTGGATAAACGAACATTCGTTTCAGAGTATCTACCCTAGCCTGGATTTCTTAGAGTGAATAAACGAAATAACCCACCGAGGAGAGATGTAGAAGTGACCTATGCTGCAGCATTCATTTATTATTCTTACTGGCCGTTTTTAGAAGCTCAAGGTCAGCCAGCTATTGAGAGGCCTTGCTCAGAGTATCTCTGCGTAATAGGAATTCATAATAATATTATTAAATTAAGAGATTTCACTTAGACAGAAGGCTATCGATTGATGAAAAAATACACAGTTAGCTAATCTTCTTCCGATGTCAAAGGTTTCAGAACTTATTTGGATCCAACTAGTACGCTGACTGATACGCTACTTACATTACGATGCTGTAACAATCTAGATGTCTTTAGTCGATAGAATAATATTCAGATATTTACCGATAACACGGCCGTTGCTCAAAGTCTTTCTTAATCTGCCGTTGTTGGTCACAGTGAGTGTACTTGTGTTGACTTGGGCTGTTACGTCGAAGATATTGGTGTCGATGACCTGATACTGGTTATTAGATACACGGAACTCCGAGCTGATGCATTCACCAAGATTTTCGTCTGACGGATAACGTTCAATCTCGTGCCACCAACCCAAATACTGAAAATTTGCATTTTTATTATCAGTGAACATCCTACGTCAGTTAAATTACAGATGATGAAATATATTTAGCATCTTGCACAATACTTCTAGAAGGCGGTAGATTATTTTAATTTATGGAAGGAGTGGATTTTTTTTAATCAATTTCATCTCATAGGTATCATGAGCGGCAACTTTTATACGTGGTGGAGCCATGCTACAGTTATATTAGTAGTATAGTTGTAGCACGAATGGGTCGGCTCGACCGGGGAAGGACCACGCTCTCACAGAATACCAGCGTAAAATAGTAGCCTAACGCTGCTGTGTTTCATACGGTGAGTGTAGAGAACCGGAAACCCTTTTTACAGTAAATGAGGCATTCCATCTTTGTCCTCACGGGTGACAACGCGTATGCATTTTGATTCGTAATCGAGGATGGATGTAGATGTCTATGGGCCACAGCAACCACTAACCATCAGGTGGACTGTGTGCTCGTTTCTCGTTTCCTATAAAAAAAAAAAGTATGGACAAGGCTAGAAAGACCTCATAGCATCGGATAGTATCAATTTACTTTCTCCTATATGCGAGATGTATTATATTCATTCAGAGGTAGGGAGCAGCATAAAAGGAGCGTGTTTAGTACTACGATAAGTTAGTCCGCTTGCCAAACGCTACGATTAAGTTAGTCACAAAAAATATATAACATCATAATTCCAGTAGTTTCTTCAATGATCTTATCTGATCTTAACTAGTATGTTATTGCAGATAATAGGAACAGAGCTCTCCATTGGGCCCTGTTATTTGCGATGCGCCTGAGTGATTTCATTACTCCATTTTGCTAGTGGTCTGTATCTAGCTCTTTTGCCTTCAATTACGCCCTTCATTATTGATATTCTAAGCTCATTCCGGCTATTTTAGGATATGGTCGAAGAATTTAAGAATAGTCAAGTCAAGTCATGAGTCAGGTACTTATATAAGCTTCTTAAATAGGGATAGCTATCCAAGGTACAATTAAATGCCTCTATCCTTCTTTGCATGTTTATATTTTTAGTCCGAGGTACCGTATCGTATAAAAACTATCAAGTGCTGATTTATTCTTACATACCCTCTGAATATCGAATCCTTGGACACCTGTAATATTTTCACATTGTCCTATAAATACTGGTGCTTGATCAGGGATAACTTCAGGTATGTAAAAGCAGGCTTCGTCAGATTGATCACTGGTTATGTAATATTCTTCTAGTAGACCTTGTGTATTACTTATGATTTTGTTCATTATGTTATTTGCCTCGTTGCTGAGGGTCCAAGTTCTGCTAAGCTTCCAGCTGCTTACTGTTAGATGAAAATAATTGATTACAGTCGACTCGAAATTTCTTTTCAATAATTATTATGTTAAAGAGTTATATCAATTAAATAAAAAGAAATAAAAAAGCATTTAATACCTTGTCTATTTCCATCGGGGAGGTTTCGGCAACTATACACCAAGGCGAAGTTAATGTAGTCGGTTTCGAGAATGTAATAGTTGGCGACATTAACAACTGAAACAAAAAAGTTTTCTGATTTACTTGCGCCAGCGGATTTTCAACCATTTTGCCCATATGTCGTCTACAGTTATATATAGTGTGATTTTCGGTCTCTGTTTTAATACCTACGTGACCTTTAATAAAATTATCAGAGACGGTAAATAACTACCGCAAATAGTTGCAGTGATTTTCTTTTTTTAATGTACTATAACTATAACAGTAATATAAATTATCCACGAGGATGTTTAATTTTTTTGCAATTTCAATATTCAAGATCATTTAATATATTTAAATTAAGTGAGAAACTATGAATTACAGTACGCAAATGAAGTAAAACTTTTATGTTATGACGGCTATTACATTTAGATTTTATATTTTAGTCCTACTTTATGTGATACTCGTATTTGTATATAATTGTTTTTAATTTATTAAGATATTTACTTAAATCAATAGAAATTTAATACTGACCTCCATTGGCTAATACAAATGTTACATTTAATATTCCACTTCCATCATTTGAAGCCACAAAGGCTGATCCGATCATTGTATCCAAAGTTCCATTGATAACTTCTGTATTAACAACTTCAACACTACCGTTGACGAGATTGTATTGCGCTCGACTACATTCTCCCGTTTGGTATAGTTGAGGATATCGAGCGATTTCGATCCACCTTCCCAGATACTATATATTCAGAAAAGTCATATTAAAATTAAATCTTAAAGAAGTTAAATCATAGAGATGTAGTAATATGTGGTAGAATGTAAATATTTTATTGTTAGCCTCTCTCTCTTTTTGTTTTATTTTCGTAACTCATGAGAGTTACGAAAATAAAACAAAAATACTAAAAGAATGTCTGGCTGTTAGTGGCGTAATAAAATCCCCCAAAATCACACCATTTAATCTCGTAGATGTTGTAAGAGTCAATTATGTATGCTAAATGATAGCACAATAATTGCAGTGCAGCGTGAAACATTCAGTATAGCGTTCGCTAATATACCTATCAAACATTTCATCGTAATAACTATAGTACGTGAGGGTAATATGGTCATCCGGTTAATGTGGTCACTTTCTTATAACTCCAAAACAACAGCCTTGTTTGAATAGATGGCTTTGTGATAAGGTAGCTCTTCATCGATCAATCAAGTAATAAAGGGTGAAAAAGGCGATACTTTATCGACGCCATTTGGACAGTTGATTTTATAGTAAATATTTTAGTCGATTTTAGTATGGTGTAGTGTAGTTAGTTTTTTTGAGTAGATTTTTCGAAGTGTTCCTAATTATTGCCAAAGCTTGTTTGCTAGTTACAGTATACGACTTTGTGTGTTTGTCTCTGTCCTCCTCCCAGTTTTGGTTACATAGGGCGGCAAAGCTTCAATTGACCATATTACACTAACGTACCTTACACTATTTGCTAGGTGGTAGGACTTTGCCCAGGAGTCCATCTAGGTAGAAACCACCATTTTACGTAATAATATTTGATGGCAAATAGCAGTGCGTGCGCTGACGTGTTCCAGTCTGAAGAGGATAGAGAGTTAGTATAATTACGAGCCGTTTTTTTTAACTGGCTATACGGCTCTGGGTTCTAGCCCTTCTGAGCCTATTATTTCTTTCAGAATCCTCATTTTAAAAATTTTTCTTCACAATATGCTGATACGTCACATTGCGAAGTTTTCGGAAGATTTTGACGACAGCTCAACCAGGCGAACTGTTGATGACGACAGCCACTCAAGTTCATAAGGCGCTCAAGCGATGAAATTAACTTGAGGTTTATATCAATATCAAAGCACTTGTTTCGTCGTTGTCTCTAATAGTTCACACGTGCAAACACTTAATTTACAAAATCACATAACTTTTACGAATTGAAATCCACTTCAAACCATTATTCAATCCACAATACAGGACCGACAGTACGTCGACAGCCAAGTTCCCGCCAAAACTCGTACTGGCTGTTAGACATTCATAGTCCTTAGAGTAACAACGCTTCTGAAGCCTTTTTTATTTGAAGTTGGTTGCTGAAGTCCGTGGGCTGCAGCAACTATTCTTAATATTAATATTACAGTTCACCTGATAGTGAACTGTAAGTTCGTTTGTCATTTCAATATTACAAAAAAGTCAACTCTGAGGCATTCTTGCGTACAACAGCGGGCTGGTAAATAAATGTAGAAAAATTTATTGAATAATTAATTTTACTTACAGCAGATGCGTCGAAGTTAGCTTTAGCACGAATAGTCTCATCACATTCTCCAGGCAACGTAATCATCGATGGAAGCGAATCAAATACGGGATAGTAAAAACAAGCGTTACTGCTTTGATCGCTATTGTCGTAGTAGCCCTCAAAAAGATCCTTTGTATTTGTAACCACTTCATTAGTAGCGTTGTTAGCCAATTCCGAAAGTCCTGACTGTGATCGACTTAGTTTCCAACTGTATACTAAAATATATAATAACGATTAGGATTAAGAAATATGCAAACTTTGCTGGACTGGTAAATTTTATGAAGTAATACTAACTTTGCTTCGTTTGATTGTCAAGGTTTCGACAGCTGAACATCAATGCGTAGTTCGTGTAATCAGTGGCCAGTATGTACACAGTTGTATCAACAGAAACTGAAATGTCAATATTCAATTAGATACTTAAATCAGATAAAAATTTTTATCAACTAGTTTAAGTACCACGTTACGAATTATAATTCAATATTTTAAGTGAAAAAGTTTTGTATAAATGTATAAGTTATTGGTTTCACGGAAACGTTTCTAATGGTTCTAAAGATTTGGATGAAATTTTGTATTAGATAATGTTTGACGTTTCTAGTTCGTAAATAATATATTCCTTTAGAAAATTACTTTTTTTTCTAACTCTACGCAAAGTTTGGTCACCCAGGTACTTACTATACTTTACACAGAGATAAGTGATTTAATAATAACAAACAACTTTAGAACTAATTATACTGTAGAAATATCTCACACTCTCTTACACTCTCACACATAATTTTATAAAAGGAAAAGAGAATTATGACGTAAGAGTCGAATATGGGAAATATCAGAAAGATATCATGGTTTCGATATTGTTTCGTTTACACCAGATGTAAAATACCAAGATCGATGCGAGCAATTATGCCAAAGATGCGAATCATCTGATTAATGTAATCGCCAAACCATCTGCCAAGCGTGGTGATTCATACAAATATTTTCTACAATAAATGAGACCTACGTCCAGGTGGACATTTACAGGCTGATGATGACGACGATTTTTATAGAACAAGGGTGACCACCGAGCACACAATCCATTTGATGGTATTGGATGTTGTGGTCCACAGAGATTTGAAACCCCTGGGGGTTAAAATGAAATGTATCAATCAAGTTTGTCATGTCCGGATAAAAAATATTCAGTTGTAGCTAAACGCACCATAATGCCGATAACTCTCACAACTCGATCGATTAGAATTGGTTTGTGAGTAAGCTTTAAAAATTAAGTTCAAAACAACGTCAACTTACATCGAACACCGAATCGAATTATAAATCATTGGCCTATAGAATCATTTAATTCATCTAACATATAAAATTATAGTTATATTGATCGTATTTTAAGCGCTGCCACACCGTTTAACAGATTAGGTATTTGTAGGCATAGTACAATTAACTTTCTGTAGATGGTGCGCGTATCGTACCGACAAATTTATTCGAAAGTTATATATTATTAAATTTTAATAAATTTATTATCATTCCTAATTGAACAATATATTTTATTCTGCGGTAACAACGCGCTGGGTACTAGATAGTTACAAATAAGAAATGTTTACCTCCAGCTCCATTGCTCAGTGTGGCATTTAGAATACCTCTACCATCAGCGGAGACTGTTGCGGTTCCAGTAAGAGTGGTCAATCTTTCGTTGTTTACAATGGTATGTGAGATATCGTAATCATTTTGTCCGCGGATTGTGAACTGATTGGCAGCACATTGTCCTGCTTGCAGTTCTGATGGGAATCGGGCAGCTTCGTACCACGTGCCTGCAAACTGTAAAGAAACATTTTCATATTGCTATCTTTGTTTGTTTTATATTTTAACCTATCTTCACCCATTGCCGAGCACAATGGCGTCATGTAATAAACGTAGTAAGCGTGTTACATACATGATGAATGGAAATTGAAACCTAAAGTCATCGGAAAATAAGGTCAGATTTTCATCTTTTAATTTTAGACTGTGAAGTGGCAGCATAAGAGAATTCAATACCCACAAAAAAGGAAATTTTGTTAATATATTTTTTTCTAATATAGTGTCTAATGAAATCGGTTAGGAGCACATCGGTTGGATGGTTTCACAGTCTATAATGGACATAGGTAGAAACATTTGTTGTATTTTACATAAACAGATAATAGTTGCTTGCCTCGTTGGTCTAGTGGTTGTAGTAGTGCTGATAATGAGGTCTTGGGTTCGAATCCCGGGTCGGGCCAAAAAATTAATTATTGAGTTTTTCCGTCAAGAAATTCTCAGTAGCTGCCCGGAGTCAGGAAGTTGGCGGTGTCCCGGTGTGATTTCTCTCCGGTCGTGTCGGTGTACCGTCCCATTGGATTACGAGAGTGAGGGAACAGAAGTGCACCTGTGCTTGCACATACATTTGGGCACTATAATCCTGTCCTGCACCGATGGCTAGCCTCCGTTGAGGCAGGCCGACCTGGCCGGAATTCGGTCTGTAGGACATTATTATTAAAGAGATAATGAATTATTTGTTTAATTGACTTCAAAAAGGAGGAGCTTTATCTCATTAAAATTTGGAGAAAAAATTCCGCCCCTACAAAACCGCAAATAAACAACTTCTTTTTTTAATGATTTGAAGTCGGTTTTACCTTTTTGTTAAAAGTTATAATAATTTATTCATCAACTTATTACGAAATTATTATGCCGTCGATAAAATTGTGCTGTCACAAAAAAGAAACTTATTGGACCGACAGAACAATTTATTTCAAACAAAAATTCACGCTTGATTGAAACTAGAATAATGCCAAAAGTTTCTTAGTTAATAATGTGGTGTAAGGTTGCGGCTGTTATGAATGAAGAACGAATGAAGGATCAGCGTATTAGTTAGAGAACCGGCGCTTTTTTTACTGGTAACGAGGCAATCCACCTTAGTCCTCTTGCGGCTGTTATGAATGAAGAACGAATGAAGGATCAGCGTATTAGTTAGAGAACCGGCACTTTCTTTACTGGTAACGAGGCAATCCACCTTAGTCCTCAGGGATGATAACGCATCTGCACTGCAGTTGTCTATATGCCACAGTATTTACTATCTATCAAGAGCACTGTCTGCTCGTTTGAGAGCCTTATTCTGTATAAAAAATCATAAAATACCTTTTAGTATCTAATACAACATTTAAGACTGAGATCTGAGACAGATTTATGAGGACATAAAATTGAAGCTTTGAGGAAGAGGTCTCAGAATAAGGCTCTCAAACGAGCAGACAGTCCACTTGATGGAAAGTAAATACTGCATTATTATGCGGCTCATGTGAAGTGTCGACCGTCGCCCACGAACAACTGTAGCACCAGGGGAATTGCAGGTGTGTTGCAGGGCTTTAAAAAAGGAGTAAGCTCGTTCCTTGAATGAATGTACATGGCCAGATTTGCATCATGGATAAATTATGACTTACAGCATTAGTATTAAAGCCGGTTACAGCCGCTTGCTCTTCACAAACACCATCCAGAATGACAGGGCCGCCATTGTTATCGGGATAGTAGAAACAGTCATCTTCAGTATGCCCGCGTTCATTGTAATATTGTTGGCGGAGTACTGGGATGGCAGACATGACGTTGTTGATGGCCTGATTTGCTGCCTCGGTCAGGTTTCGTTGTCTACTGAGTTTCCAGCTTGTTACTACAAAAAAATCGATTTGGTTAAAAACTGGGCACAGTTTGAACGTTCACCAATATAATTTTTAGAATCCAATGCCCAATCACGAGTACTCCTAAGTAAATTGATACCAAAATAAGGTTTCCAATATAACATATTCAGTCTTAAGTTAAAAACTCGTGTAAATCATGATAATTATGCGTTCAAATATAAATTATTTTTGGTACTTAACTCAGATAAATGCTCACAAAATTTTGTTTCAGTAAAATAGTATAAAATACCATCAGAAATTATAAAATTTTGTTATGCTATTTTTCTTCACTATTTGCCTATATAATTACTGTTATTGCAAAATGACTATAATAAGTAACACGTTTTTTGTAAATAATGTAATACATATTAGTATAAATAAAATTATAAGATTGATAATTATTTCATTTTGATTATTAAACTTTAGAGTCATAAAATTAAACATTGTTAAGTAACGAAATAAAATATTTGGTTTGAAATTAACTTTTTAGTGGTCTTACTCTTTTTATCGTACAAAAAAAGTTGAAGTCGCAACATATTTTGTCAACAAAGTTTGGTGAGCATTTAACCAATTTTGTTTTCGATTTTTATAAAGAATTACATAATTTTTTGTAATTAAGGTAAAAAAGAACAGGACGTTTTACCTGCGTAAACTAAAAATGTAGAAAGGAGAACTTGTAAAAATTACCTCTACGATATTCATCGTTGATATTAGAGCAGGAGTAAACCAAAGCGTAGCTGGAGTAATCAGTGGCCAAAACCCAGTAAGGACTGCTGATGGTCGCTAAAACGAAAAAAATAACATTGGAAAACCCAAAAGAGCTTATCTCGATGTCTCACGTTAATAAAAAGTATCTACTCGGTTCATTTCAACGTTCATCGACTTTCGATAACATCGTGCAAACATGAAATGAACAAAGATTTCTTTAATGTATTTTAATAGGTATCATCCAAAGGACAATTAGAAATCCTTGGTATGATAGCTTAGTTAAAAAATAGCTTGTGTCATTTGTAATCTTTTTAATATATTATGTTATATCCACAGATTAACGGACGTAAGCTTTACATAAAATTAATTTACGTGGTAGAGCACGCAGCATGCAGCTGTATTAATAGTACAGTTGTAGTACGAATGGGTCGGCTTGACCGGGGAAGAACTACACTCTCACAAAATACCAGCGTCAAATAGCGGCCGCACGCTGTTGTTTCGTATGGTGCGTGCAGAAAACCGGAGACCCATTTTACTGGAAACGAGGCATTCCATCTTTCAGGTATACAAAAAGCACTCTGTGATTCCATATTAGTTCTCACGGGTGACAATGCATCTGCATTTTGATTCGAAGTCGAGGATAGATGTAGATGTCTATGCGCCACAGCGTCCACTTACCATCAGGTGGACTGTGTGTTCGTTTGTCACCCTTATTCTATAAAATAAAACTTCATAGAAGTCAGTTATTTCAATAACGCAGACAAATACTTCAATTTTAATTACATGTATAGATAAACGCGATAGCAGGCTTGTCGACAATAAAGCACTTTTCGCAGTCGAGGTATATTAAAGCGGTAAAGATTTTAGTCAGTGGATTTTGTTACGTCATCATGGTACGCCATATTACGGTCACGGATTTTGCATTTAAAAAACATGTGGTAGCAATGTGGTATAAAACAAATGAAGAAAAAACTATGTATGTATATAACAAACCGTTAGTGCCGGCGATTGGGAAAGTGACAGTGAGTTTAGCAGAGCCATCACTAGAAGCGGGGACGGCACTGGCCGTGACCGTATCCAACTGTTGGTCGACCACTTGTGTGTTCAATACGTCCACACCAGTCTGGGTGAGAGTGTAAGTGGCAGTAGCGCAGGTGCCATTTTGGAATTCTTGTGGATAGCTTTCGATGTCGTACCATACTCCCATGTACTGTAATAAAAAAGCAAAAAACACATAGGTCCATTTAGGATATCATACGTCCCATAGCTGGGCAAAGACCTCCTCCAATTTCTTAGAGGGATATAAAGCAATTAAGCCATCATGCTAGTGTTACATATTAGTGCACTTCATCGTCACATCATTATTTCGTACGTGGTGGAGCCACGCTGCAGCTATAATACGGTTGCAGCACGAACGGGTCGGCTAGATCAGAGTAAGACAACGCTACAGCTGCTGCGTTTCGTACGAAGAACCGGATAGCCACACAACGCATCTGCATTTTGATCCATAATTGAGAATAAATTTAGATATTATCTCTATGCGCCATAGCATCAACTTACCATCAGGTGGCCTGTGTGCTCATTTGTCGTCCTTATTCTATATAAAAATATCACCATTCATCATCATCATCATTACAGCCGATCACAAATCGACAATATAGGCCTTTCCCAAGAAATGTCACAGAGTGATGTGGAATAAAAAAAATTTTTACGATACCTAATGAGTTATGTCATCTTAGTCATCTGAAGTTACCTACGACGAATCCGCATCTTGACGCATAGCACCATGCGCCATGCAATTCACATACCATCAAGTGAACTGTGCGTTTATCTGTCACACACACACACACACACACACACACACACACACGCACACACACACACACACACGCACACACACACACACACACACACACACACACACACACACACACACAC
>DWHP01000558.1:0-19259 GCA_018247895.1 Parnassius honrathi
GGAGAATCAACAAGTCACAGTATATGTGTTGCTGGATTTCAGCAATACTTTCAATACTGATGGTCATGATATTCTGTTAGGGATTCTGCGTTCTCTTAACATATCTCCAACTGCCATTTTCTGGTTTCTTTGTTATTTGTATGGGCCGGTCACGTATTCATGTCCAATATAGACTTTCTTCGTGCCTAGCTGGCATACCACAAGGTGGGCTCTTATCTCCTTATTTATTCGCAATCTTTGTTAATACGATTACATCCCAAATATTTTCTCTCTACCGATTGCATGCAGATGACCTTCAAATATATGTACAAACAACCATCGAAGATTTTCTCAAAGCTTTTAAATGTATCAACAATGATCTGGCTTGTATTCTCGACTGAACACGATCTTATGGGTTGACGGTAAACCCTTTAAAATCCCAAGCTATAATAATTGAGAGTTCAACAATGATTTCCAAAATTAAAAAATGTCAACTTCAACCCGTTGTGTTTAATTGTATCCTTATTCTATATAATGATGTAGTTATGTATCAAGTTCTCCCTATCTCAAAGAACGTTTTAAATTTCTTAGCTCTTGTCTCGACTTTTCCTTACGGTCCAAAGAAAATCTTTCGCTGCAATGTCCTGTACACTCTTCGACATTTTATGGTAAATCTTTTGCTGTTCCTGGAGTAAAACTCTGGAATTCCTTACCTCAGACAATTAAAAGTGCTCAATCAATAAATGTGTTCAAGAAACGGATTAAGGAACACTATTTGCCTCTTTAACTCCTCCCTCTTCCTCCTCTTAGTTATTGTCGTTAAGCTACCTAAAGTATGTTGTCATTTTAGTAGTAAAGTTTGTATTTTTTTCCAATTTAATGCACCCTACCCGATAATCTTATTTTTATTTTTATTAATTTCTTGTTCTGGGTTGTCTGGAAGAGATTGCTATGTTGCAATAAGACCGCCTTTTGTTTTTCCCACATTGTTTGTTAGATTTATGTTTCGTTGGTGTACAATAAAGAGTATTGTATTGTAAAAAGACGACACGCAATTACGTTTGGCGTACATTGTTTTCGTAAAGTAAGTAAGTTCATAAGTTTCAACCCAGTCACAGTTGCGATCAGCAAAGCGATTGTGTAAGTGTGGTCAGAATCGCGACTGGATCGTAATGATTGAATGTTTAGTTTCGTTATGTTGTATAAATGTACCATTATTAACGTACACCATATTTTTATATTAATCTCCTATTTAAAGTAACAAAATACTATCATATGTTGTAGAGCCATATTACAGCTATATTGTGGTTGTACCAAGAATAGGTCCTCTAGACTGGGGAGGGGCCACGCTCGTAGATATACCGTCCCACCGGACCATAAGAGTAAGGGGTTGGACTGTGCACCTGAGCTTGCGCATACTCTTGGGCAATATAAAATTGTTATGCGCCGATGGCTTGTATTCGTTATGACTGGCCACCGTGACGGTTTGTTCTATAAAAAATATTATCATAACAAAAAAGTGCAGATGCGGAGTTGTTTGCAACGTTAAACGATTCTGACCAAAGTTACGCAATCACACTCCTGTTTTTAGGTGACACCTAAATTGTAACGGTATGCTACGTTTTAGTCACCCATAACTTTTTCACAGAATACGCGCACAGATCCGGTAACTTCATCGATTATTTATCTCAATCGAGCATACACAGCGATGACTCACGTATCGCGGAGGGCTAAGAAAAGAGATGCTTGATCGAACTAACTAGCGATAGGGCGGTGTATATTGACTTCGTAGACGGTAATAGTTTCCAAAATATTCCAAAAAAAGGCAATAACATTTCGTGTTTTTAAAATAAATAAGTACATTTTTAAACAGATGGACTAAAATATTTTCTATAAAATTCATCATCATCATCATTATTAAGGTCCATCAGGACTCCACTGCTGCACAGAAGCCTCTTCTAAGAAATGCCACAAAGCACAATTTTAACTTCCCTTATCTCTTACTAGGTCGTAATTCTATCTAGTGATCCTTGCATTTAAATTCCTAACCCATCGATTATCGATTCTTTGACTTATATTGTCAGTCTACTGTAACTTTAGCATACTGAACTTTACTATCTATCTCTCTTCGTGACTCCAAGCATCTCTCTCTCTCTATATATACTCACTCGATTAATCATAATTGTACAAATACATTCAAATAAAGCCACTCTTAACTCTTATCTAAAAACAAGTTATCTTAGGTAAATGGCATAGTCTTGAGGGTACCAAGGTTTTATTTAAATTTCATAGTTCTATGAACTATAATATAAAAAGCATGTAGTAAAAATAGTACAAGTATTTGGTGCTGGAAAAATTATAAGGAATTTTCTGTAGTTTAATTTATTCTGTAATTGCTTTTATCATAAAATGAGTCGGAAAGTAAAAATTGTGTGTACACCGTATTTCTAACATATATGTAACGTAGAAATTCGGAAAAAGCACAAGTATGTGATAAAATGCTTTTTTAAAAGGAAGAAGCACGTAATTCAAAATTATACGGCACACACACGGTAAACACTTTAGCGATTTTATCTAGGATACGGTTGACGTTAATATTTTCTTGGTCCTGTCGATTGTTGATGCATTTTCATAAAAAGATTGAGCGTACAAGATTAAATATACATCGTCAGCAGCCATTACAGCAATTCTATATGAATTTGTGTTGATATTTGGTACAATTCATAAAATTTACTACACTATAAACAACAGTGACACATTGTTTAGCCGACTTCAAAAAATGACTCAACACAACTGTAACTTGTGTGTGCGTGTGCGTGTGCGTGTGCGTGCGTGTGTGTGTGTGTGTGTGTGTGTGTGTGTGTGTGTGTGTGTGTGTGTGTGTGTGTACGCACGCACATGTGAGTTTTGTTATTTTCGGAGTGCATTTTTAAGTAATTTCACCGCATAAAGCCTTCTATTTCTTCATAAATTAATTTTGTAAGTCACTAAGGAACTTTTTTAATTCTGCTGATTGCATAGACTCAACCAAATCTAAGGCGTACCAAACAAAATATCGGTACATACAATAGTCGATTCTTAAGAAAAATCGATATCGATTCTTTAGAGTTCGTTATCATTTTTGTTTTTTACAGTTGTTTTTACAATTTTGTTTCCATAAGTACTAGAATAAATATTAAACGAATAATTTTAAACACAAAATTGATCACTTTCTTTCTAGTGTAGTGGTGTTGGGAGTAGTGGTACTGGGATTAGTGGTGACGGGATTAGTGCATGCAATTGTGGGAGGGCTGGAGGTGTACTTCAAACTAGACTAGACACATCATTTTATTTTATATTAATAGAATGGATTTCCGCAAAGTAACGTCCGATTCTATTAATTATCTTGTACAAAGTATTTAGCAGAAGTTAGCATACATGTTGTTGATCCTTAACGTCGGTGTAATGAGTCTATCCCCCAAAGAAGTCGGAGTCAAAAAGTCACGTTAAGGTGACGCACTATGTTAGAGAGACAAACTACGTTACATTTTGTTTATAAGAGTACATAGTACTCGTAGTTACTCTAAGTAAGCTTAAAAATGCTTATGTTAAGAGTGATTGACTACAGTAGTCGAATGATTTTTACTCGAAACCACGACGTACTGAGCTTGTAGTGCGAACCGTGCTAGCAACGATTATCTACACTGTAGCATTGTGTAATATATTTTTTATTATTATTAACGAATAACTGATGCGGAAACAGCATTTTATTGAAAGCTTTATAATTTTTTATTTTCATCCTATATCCTTTAAATAATGCTGGCAACCCTATAGCGATACTCTTCGAAGGCATAACCGTTTGGATTTCCAGGGAAATACTAACCATGTAGTTACATTTTTTTTATAAGTCCACTAGATAGTAAGCGGTTACCATACGAGGGGCACACTGAAATGATAGAGAACAAAATATTTCGGATTGAGTTACAATAAAACCTTTTGTAGAATTTGAATTCTGACCTCTTAGAATCTTAATGACATTCAAACAATTAAAAAATGTTTAAAAACAAAAACTATGTCGGTTTAAAGCACAGAGTACTTCTTGGTTTAAAGTTAAAGTTGACACGTCGTTAACAGAAATGGAGCTCACGCGTGAACATTTCCGTGCCATATTTTATCACAATTTTCGTCGCGGCTTATCTCAAGCTAAATGTCTCAGCGAACTTGTTACGATTTATGATGTTGAAGCACCGAGTCAAACGACAATATACCGCTGGTATGCCGAGTTCCGACGCGATCGTGTTTCGCTCAGCACTGTTTCTTCTGCAGGTCGACCAAGAACAGCGGTCACGTCTGAAAACATCGCAGCTGTGCGAACTATTATATTAGATGACCGTCACGTGACATACGAGCAGATTCGGGCTGTTATCAGTATCGGAATGACTGCAATTCAATCGATATTATATAACGAGCTGAGTGTAAGAAAACTAGTTTCCCGCTGGGTTCCCCATACTTTGTCCGAAGAGCAAAAGGCGGCTCGTGTATGTGTAGATTGGATTCGTCGATGGTGTGTCTTTCCTGGAATAGTGGTGGTGGGAGTAGTGGTGCTGGAATTAGTGGTGACGGGACTGGTGCACGCAATTGAGGGAGGGCGGGAGGTGCTCTTCAATGCAGGTAAGACACATCGTTGTATTTAATTAGCCGATGGTTGCAAATTAATTAATATCTTTATTATACCTTCCTTTTGGATCAATCTGGCTGGTGTAGGAAAATGCAATTAAATCCATTTTATAGTTTAAAAGATATATGCGTACAGATGGCAGGTAGATTTTGTTGTATACTATGTGAGATGTAGAGATTTTGGCTTAGGTGCCTTTTTTATTATTCCTGTGATTTTTAAATAACGCAATTTACAATCTTTGAATTTTTTATTACGTATAATGTGTATTTCAGTTATATAATTTTAACTCACAGCGGCTACTTTTTTAGGAATTCGGATACATCGAACGCTTGGCACGCACGCACGTTAGACACGATTGCGAACGGCGCGAATGTGTTTCGCGAAGATCATGGAGTGGTCGAATGTGACCCCTAGATATTTAGCGGTTGATTGCCACGGGATTTGGCGGCCGAATAGTGTGATCGTGCCTAGTTAATTTTTCGGATTTAGGTTCCGACGGTTGAGAGAGGGTCTTCTTTGAAAATATATTGCTATACTTTTTTATGGGTTTACTTCAGTTCTCCATAAGCGAAACTATTTGCCTAAGCCGCTGGCGGCTCTTTGGAGCATCTTTATGAGAAATGGCTTGCTGAAGAGCGAAAAGTAAAGTGCCGTATCGTCTGCAAATAGAGTGGTGTTGACTACTGGCTCCTTCGGGATGTCACGCGTGTAGAGTGTGAAGAGGAGCGGATGGAGAACGGAGCCCTAAGGACCCCAGCCCTGAGAGGACGCTTGGTGGAGCGTGTTACCTCTATCCGAAATCAGAAATGGTGGTTGGCAAGAAAAGCTCTGATGTTGTGAGTGAGCCTATCGGGGACGTTGAGTTTGTACAGTTTGTAGAGCAAGCTGTTGTGCCAGATCTTGTTGAACGCTTTGGCGATATCGAAGAAGAGGCCACCGGTGTTACGGATTCGACCGTTACTCCTTAAGTGGGAAAAACCCTCCATGATGTATTCCGTAAAGCGATGAATTTGGTTATTGCACGAATGTTCGGATCTGAAATCGAACTGTTCATCAGGAAGAAGCTTGTTGGTAAGGACACGTTTACGGAGACAGTTTAATATTAAACGTTTGTAAACTTTCCCCAGTGTGCTGAGAAGGCTAATAGGTTGCGCGGTTTCCTTAGTTTCGGGATTCCTATGACGTCCGCTTCTTACCATGCATCCGGGAAGGAGCAGCTAGAGAGAAGGGCGTTGAAAATGCCTACTAGGAAGCAGACAAGTGGCGCTGAGAGAGATTTCAGTACCTGTTGCTAATACCGTCAGGGTCGGGTGCTGATTAGGCGTTCGGCTTTTTCAGAGTCGTCAAAAGCGAGATCGGGGTTTCCTGGTGCAATAAGAGGTGGCATGGGTGAGGATTGTTCGGCTTTCAGAGCTCGAGTCAACTACCAGAGGCCAGTGTGAGATGGCCCGATATCCTCCAGCAGATTATCCCACTTATCCCGTCTAAATTCTGTAATGCGCTCTTTTAGCTCGTTTCGAAGGTAGAGCAGTCTAAATTTATTTTCTATTGTGCGGTAATGATCATATCGTCTAAGGGACGCGTTTTTCGTTCTGATCAGTTGTTGAATGCCACTCGTAAACTTCAGGTGTCGATTGCTTAACACGCGAACCTTTCGAGAGCATTCTTCGACTGTTGATGTGAGATGGGCCGATAGGGCGTTGATCACCTTATTATTGGCTTCCTCTGGCGAGTTTATATTATCGAATATTGTGTCTAAGTGCTGGGAGGTCATAGACTCGAGTTTGACCTGGAGCTTACACCAGTCTACGACGGCATTCGTCTGAAGGACCTCACCTGCAGGCTGGCCCAGCTGTAAAAATACTATGTTAAAACAATATCAAAATGTATGCTATCAACAAACGGATATCTTTGTGTAACGCTATACCAGGGATGTCCCGTCGATACCTGGTGGTGAAAGGACTAAGCCGACTAAACTTCGATGTTCTCGCGCCTGAGACTCTAACTCATTACTTAGAGTCTTAGGTGCGAGAACATCGAAGTTTAGTCGGTCCATCGGCTCGAACAATGCATTACCATTAAGGTTGTGTGTAAGCGAATTCCAGGAGGGATGCTTATTGTTGAGGTCTCCAGTTATTATGACACAGGGGCCTAAGTTTAGTAATTCTAAAATGTCTAGTTCTATTATACGTTTTACTGGCGATTGGTATGCCAAAACGGAATGGTGGATACCACAAAGTATTCACTAAGTCTTTACTCCATCTAGTGAGTCCGCCCGAAACTTCACCTGCTGTTAGGAGGATTCCACTCAAGAACCTTTCTTTCCCATTGGTTGTTGCTTCTTCGAGCTATATGGCCAGCCCATTGCCACTTCAGCTTACTAATACATTGCGTTATGTCAATGTCAGTTAGTCTGGTTCTACTGCGGATGTCAAAGTTTTTAAGTCTATCACTCAGAAAAACTTCAAGTATAGCCCTCTCCATAGCTCGCTGAGCAACTCCGAACATCCTTATATGGAACAAAGTTTTCAACAATGTTTGGATGTCAAATAATTTTATTAAAAAAAGTATGATTACAATATTGCATCGCAGTAAAATTAGTGAAGGGAGCAATCTCTTTTTGGAAACATTATATATTCAAGCATGAAATTTGAGACCGAGAAGCAATCTCAGTAAATGGACATCGCTTAGCAGCAATTTCACCATTTCGATGCATTTCCGCTAGGAAATTACTGTCATTTATTGTAAGAGGAACTTCTACCACTTAACTCTTTAGTGAAGGCATACTTTCACAATCTTTGGGTATATGAAACAAAAATAGTTTGTTAATTTTAATGAATATATCCATTAAGTAATTTAAATTTTACAATAAAACTTGTATGTCATAAACAATTTTACACCTTATCACTAGCTTTAAACGTCGTAGACATGTTCATTTCATCATTTTTATTGATTACATATACTTGTACGTTTATGAAAAGTATTACTCTCCGTTAAAAGTAAAAAGTTAAGGTACGGCCTATATACGTTTCACTGCTGATCTTCTCTCGTTTCAGAAATGGGTGTGGAGGAATTAGTCAGCAACGCCGCTCCAGCACGTATTGGCAAATTTCAATTGTCTTCTAAATAGACTAATTATATTCTACAGCCACGCAGGTTTCCTCACGATGTTTTCCTTGACCACAAGACGGTAAATCAGCACATAACATTGCAATTTGACATTTGTAATTTCCTCAAAAGATTAAAGAGCCCCATTTACTTTTTGTCCTTTATTTACCGGTCGCTCTGCATCCTTATCGTTTCTATCGTCTTTACTAAAACACATCTTACCAAAAATTGTTCTAATTTTTAGTAGGATTGTTAAGAGATTGTTCGCTTATATAATTACACATCCTATTTAAGATTAGTTAGTAGAACAATTGGATGAATTTATGTTTTTAGGTACACAAAATCACCCCCTTCTATTATTATTTCACATACGTTTTTTTATTCATTCTCTTTCAAAAACCACCAATTGCGTTCTACAACTGTAACTCGTCCACCGACGACGCTAATATGACTTAATCACTGGTTAACTCTCCCACTTTTAATCCACATTGTTCAACTTTAAAAGTTTGTCAATAATAGTCCATGAACAAACTAAACAGTCACGGGGATTATGGATGTCAAATAAGACCGTGTAGATCACATTGAACCTGACACAAGCACTAGAGTCCCAATAAAGAGAATTTTCAATGCCTGTATCAGATTAGAGCTAAACCCAAACTCTGTCATAAGAGTTGTTGTTCATAAAATTACAGATAACTTAGAGATTTTTGTAAAAAAAAAAACAATGTTAACTATACCATTTATAAAAATATTTAACAGGGTCAGCCTTAAGCGTAACACACACTCTCACACACAAATGTGCCGTTAATGCCTCAGATTGAAAACCATTTATTATCTTTAGCGTTCCGTTGTTTAGGCAAAAAGACACTTATTTCAAAAAGGTGCCATGTGATCCATAACACTCAAACTATTAACACGGTTACGAGCTTGGGTTTCGTGACAATTAAAAACCGCCGATTGAATTACCAAAATTGACACCTTAACTACAGAATGCCAATTACAACTTAAAACACGCTAATAAAAAAAAAACATAATTAGCAGTCGTACCGCTTCGAAGTATTTGCTTGACCTGCTTATTCAATACTGCCCCCGGTTGCGGTCCTTACTGGCCATATATGGGGCCTTTTTCACTAAAACATCTAGAATGTTCGAGCACATACCGGTCCCGACCGACTAGGTGTAGAAAGTTCTTGTATGAAATTATCTAGAAGGATTAGTTCAGCTACTCGACGCCGCTAATTCCATGTACCAGGCATTATTTATGGCGCGCAACACTGCCCCTCCTAAGACGTGCTCATCCCCAGCATAATGCTCCAGTAGATCCACATGTACGATCTTAGGGGTACCTCTTGCACCTTTTCGTATCTGGTACGTTATGTCATTGATCCCTGTCACAATCCCGTACGGTCCGACCCATTTAGCTTAAAGCTCAGGAGATTTCCCTTTGGTGCGGACTGGTTTGTGCACCAACACCAGTGAACCTTCGTTGAACCCTTTGTTGTTGAGGTGGTCTGTCCTGAGCATCCTCACCGATACCACTTCCTTACCCTCTTGCTTAGTACAATGCAATCTTCAGCACAAAGTCTTCTTGATAATGCCTTGCGTTGCCAAGACATTTCCCGCTATCATTTTCGATCACAAAGTCGTATACTTGCCGCTGCTGGGCGGTACTATTAGCCGAACTACCTTCTCGAGATCGATTACCTTCCCTTTTTACAGTTCGCTTAGGGCAGCTGGATCGAAGATGGCCCCTTTCCCCACAGCCGTAGCACTTAGAGCTGCATCCTTTATTGCGGTCACGAACTGTAGCTGTCGCAACCTCCTTGACGCGATGAGAACGACGATCCTGCCACACGGCTTCCACCTCAAGTGCATGAGCCAAGGTGTCTTTAAGCGTCTCCTGGTGCCCGAACCTCACAGCAGCTCTGAGTTAAAGGTCGCTGATGCCGTCGACGAATGTCTGCACCAGGTTCCCTTCAATGAGCGCAAGTACAGACTGGTTTGCTTTTCGAACCATCTTATCCACTTCAAGGGCCCACTGTTGCAGGTTTTCGTTGATGCGTTGCAAGTGATCTTTAAGCTGCTCACGAAAGACGTGGTATAGGTGAGCGTCGCTATACCTCGCTTCCAACGCTTTAAGAAGCTGCTCGTAAGTTATTTCCTTACAGAGAGAACAGTTAAGACCTGGTCGCGTAGGCCTAGTGTGAGAGCAGTCATGGCCTGACTTTAATTCCAGCTGTTCGCCTTCGTGACAACCTCGAACAGGATTTTGTAGGCCAACCAGAAAGAAGTCCTATTGAACGACAGCGCTTTGAATCTACGTAGCGAATGTGTTGTAGCTAGTGCGGGAGCTGTAATTCCATCTCCAAGTTTGAGGTCGTACAGCGTTTTCTTCACGTCAATAATCACGTTGTCAACCCGATTGTTCACATGGTCGATTCGGGTTTCAGCTTCCGATAGGCGGTTACCGAAGGTAGCGTGAAGGTCCTTCATGAGGAGCATCTGCTCATCTTTATCGCGCTTGAGCTCCTCTTCCAAACGACGGGCCTGTTCCTCCTGTCCGCGCTGCAGCCGCTCTTCCAACCGATACTTATAATTCTTAGAAGCTTAGTTATGAAAGACAATATCATAAAAAAAGAAAAGTAGTATATAACGATAGAAAAGTACTTTACGTAGTAGAGCCGACCTACTCGTGCTACAGCTGTACTACTAATATAGCTTCAGTATGGCTCTACCACGTAAAATATTTTCTCTCGTTAGTTACTACTACTAGTTACTACTAAGTTTCTGAGAGTTCAAGCGACTTATAATTTGGCGTCTAGTTGTTATATAGTCCAATAAACACTGTATATATAATCTTATTGAACTTAGTTTTCTGGTTTGCCAAATAACGTAAACCGGCTGAAATAAGCTTGACACTAGGTACTTGACTCCGTATTGATTTATGTATGATATTTTCACTGAACACATTTTACGCACGTTTTATATTTCCATTTATTCCAAGCAATGGCTCATACTTAAAATTTTGTCGAAAGGCAAATCTTTCTGAAATCGACAATAAATCTGATCATAAAAATAAATCCCCGCAATCAAATCGCGAACAACACAAAAGTAAGGTTGTTTGTTGCCATCTTACAGAACATACATGAAAATAGTAAAGAACTATTTCGTCGCGGGATAAAAAGGTTCTCAGACCATGAATATAAATATGTACGGGTGCGCCCCGATGTCGTTTAACTGCGATATAGGGTTGAGGATAAAATTACATAACAAGAAAAAAGGGGATAAGTTTCATATGTGTTAAGATTTTTGCCATTTATGTTATGAACGGAATAGGATAAACGACAAAAATCTTAACACATAGAATAGGGTGGGAGTTCTTAATTCGTCATTTTCATGGTAAACCAAGTTTATAATGAAGTAAAGTTACAGCTATTATATATCCTACTACTAGGTACAGGGACGCGCTCATTTCTGAGAGGAGCAAGGAAGGAGGAATAACTTCTGAAGAAGGAGGAACAAGATTTGTCTGTATGCGGACTGCACTTGTCTTCGATTTTTTTTAATTAGTCAGACTTGCAGGTATCCTAACGACGCTTTCTTGTCATTAAATACCACTTGAAATTGCAATTAACAATGTTTCTGGTGCCTTGACCCGGTTACAACGACTATTTTAGAACAATACTAGGAGTTATTTTTAAAATAATTCAATCTACGGACTCATTCACTTCATGTTGTTAAAGGAATGCGAGTGCTAAGTGATTGAAACAAGATTGAATCAATGACTTGAAGAAGAAATTTCAATGACTTGCGCAAGCGCCCGATACACGAGCGCATCTTGACTTTATTGGTATGTCACGGAATGCCACAGGATTTTTGAAGTACGCCTTACCACGCCGCCCCATGCCGTGAGCGCGCAACATTCAGTTTCAATATTAAAACAATGTATTAATTTATTTATATATTATCTGAGCTAGTTTTTTTTTATAGAAGAGGGGGAAAAAGAGCACACGGTTCACCTGATGTTAAGTGACTACCGCAGCCCATGAACAACCGCAACACCAGGGGAATTGCAGGTGCGTTGCCGGCCCTTTATAATGAAGTAAGCGCTTTTCTTGAAGGTCCCTAGGTCATATCGGTCCGGAAAAATCGCCAGTGTTAAACTATTCCACAGAGAGGTCGTACGCGGAAGAAAACTCCTAGTGAAACGTACAGTTGTGGACCGTTAAGCATCCAAATGGTGTGGATGGTATCGGGAGAATTGCCACGTAGTGCGTTCATGAAATATGGCGGCTAAACTTTTAGTTCTACCGTTTCTTACAAAATTTGACTTTATAATCTACGTCAGATATGTATTGAGTGATTCCGTATTTTTTTGCGCCCCAAGCAAGTAAGGGCAACCTCCGGTAACGGGGGTGGGAGGTGGTGAATGCTCATAGCATACCACACAGCCGGCTGTGTGGTTATGTGGAGACTTTTACTCACTAAACACCACCTTTTGGGTCTGGCTTAATGGTCTAGCTAGAGATCTCTAAGCCGTATCGAACGCGACCCCCCTTGGGTGAAAGCGGGGCGCAAGGGTGAAAGGGGGGTGCAAAATAAAAACCTAACTTAAATAGCTTTAACAAAATAAATTACTGTTACAAGAACACCGACCACTAAATAAGCAGGGACGCAGAATAAGTGTAATGAAAGTGTTTTGAGGTGAACATGTCATATTGCGCTGGATTTTTTCTCAATTTCGGTTAATTGTTGTCACTGCAACAACGCCCACACAACACCCGTACGATACTAACAAATAAACACATATATTAGTACATAGTTATGATAAAAGGAAGTTGAAACTATATCAAGAATTTCATAATAGCTTTTAAACAAAACATTTAACAAAGTAATGCTATTAAGTTACATCCTATATGCTATAAGTTATAAAGTTACATCCCATTGCCTTTCATTTACATTAATGATTTTAAAGGGCTAAGATTATTATACAAAACTGATGAAAATTCAATAACTAAAATTTTAAGCCTATTAAAAAGCAACTATTAGAAGATACAGCTAACAAGAAGCAAGTGGGTACAATATCATTAATTTTGTTTGGCAATTCAGTAGTACATATCAAACTATACACGATTTGGGCAAAATTGAGATGGACTTATGGACGCTACACACGGTCAGTTCAACTGATCAGTTCAAACTAAAACTGTTGATATTTTTTAAAATATTGAATTTTTGATATATCGATAATTATAAATATATCAATATCGGAGCTTTATATATAAATTTATTTATCAATATATCGCAAATCCAATATTTAAAAAAAATATCAAGTTTTAGTTTGAACTGATCAGTTGGAATGATCAGTTGAAATGTCCGTGTGTGGCCACCATTATTGTAACTATATTTATAGCAATTTATTAAGCCAACCAACGGGACTAAGATTGAAAATTTTGAAAGGTGAACGTTGTGAATATTGTACCCATCTTATTACATAGATATGCATAATTTCATATACAGGAAAAAACGAGCTCTTTGTCTATATTTATATTGACCTTTACAAATCGATAACTAAGTGTATCCCCGTAACAAGAGAATATCGCAAAAGTTACCAGATGAAATCATTAATAGATCAAGAAAGTTTAATAAATCTCCAAAATGGTTCAAGCAAGGTTCAAACAAAAATGCCCTGTACGTGGACGGCCGGTCTGAACATGAAATGCGTAATGTGCAAAATAAAACAAAAACTAAAAACACATTTAGTTAATTAAACCTTTCTAGTGTTATAAGTGTAACATTTCTTTTGACAGGAAAATCTTAATGCTTGGAGATGCCGAAGAAGGTGTTTGCTAGATTTATTAGCTTCCATTTCAATTTGTTTACTCAGTTGTTCAGATCCAATTACTTGGCACTGTTTCTGTACTTAATTAAAGGGACGCTTGATTACTCGCCCGCTGTGGCGCTTTGTATAATTACTATTGTTTAGCAAATGAAGACAAATGAAACTTTAATTTAATGACACTGTCTTATTCAGAAGCACAGGAGAAGAAACGGTGTGTTCGCGAGCAGATCTTCATTTTAACTTTAAATAAAATACCTTTACGTTCCACTTGAGTAAAATCGTGAGTATATCATAATCTGCTGCTAATCGACGTATAATCTATGCATAATACAAAAATAATTTTACATGCGCTATAATCATCTAAAACTAAAGAAACAAGACCATATCAATAATAAAAATTGTTACAGTATCATATCATAAAAATGGTTAATTTGATTACATCCAATATTAATAAATTCAAGCTTTCAAACACATCACACAGTATTATTTTGACTTTTGAGGTTTAGTAATCATCATCATCATTACAGCCCTTCACAAGTCCACTGCTGAACATAGGCGTCCCCTAAGGTATGCCACCAAGCACGGTCCTGAGCATCCATCGACTTCCTGCATGTCTTACCAGGTCTTCAGTCCATCTAGCGGGGAATCGCCCTACACAACGCCTACCGGTACGAGGCTGCCACTCGAGAACATTTTTCCCCATCGGTTGTCGGTTCTTTGAGCTATATGACCGGCCCATTGCCACTTCAGCTTACTAATCGCATTACTATTATATAATACCAGCCACGTCTTTTTATGACGCTTATTTAACTCATAAAATACTGTCACTGATATAGTATATATATAATAATAAAAAGTATTTTAGAAAAAAAAAACAGATTCAAACTCATTCATGAACAGTATAATTTCAAACAGTTTCTTCGGAAAATTGGCGAAACTTTAATTCCTCAGCCTCATTTATTATTTTCACTTCTCGTGATAAATGAAAATAGTTCGCAAAAGCACTTTAATTATCAAGAATTCTTCGGTGTTTGTTTGGGTTCGTCTCAAGCTTTACTTTTGTAGGGATGGTAACTCGATTCGCCATCGACCGGTAAGCGAGTGGCATACTTTTAATTGACCGTAACTGCGTTTGCCTGGTAGCGTTATTGAATTACCACACGACGGCTCTTGGCTTGCGAACTTGCAAAACGAGTGAGTGACGTTATAGTTATTTGCAGCGCACGTTGAACATTGTTCAGAATAATTAATTTATTGATTGAAGCGGAGAGTTAATTAATAGCATATCAACGGTATAAAATGAAAAATTTATAGCTTGTATGAGTTTTATTTAAATACTAGATTTTCCCTGCGATTCCGTGCAGGTAGAATTAAAAAAAGATGATTAATAAAAAGACCTTTAATAGTGATTGCGCAAGTAGTTCAATAATCGAAACACCGTATAACCATTTTATGCAGTATTTTTTTAAATCTATTTATATTAACAGTATATAATACAAAGAAAGCAGCAATGAAGATATGCTTACCATTGAAACAATACTTTTGATAACTGTAAAACCTAAGTGCCTAAACTTGGTAAAACCTGTATCTTAAGTAAACAAGTCTCCACCTGTAGATCTCAATGAAAGGTAGATAGATGTACTTACGATAAAGGATTTCCTTCGTAATTGAACAGTAAAAGAAGATATGAAGTAAAGAAAAAAAAAGGAAAATAAAGACAATGATGTACTAAGTAGCAAAAAGAGACAAGAGTTAAATAATGGTTCCAACTATAAATACGATTTTTTACTGTTTAATATTAGTGTTTAATGCACACAATTGGGTAGAATAATAAAAAAATATGTATGTGTTTGCGAGTAATCCATGCATTACAGGCTGTAGTAGTTCACTGCGAAACACAGGCCCGTAGACTGACTCATATGCAGGATGTTGCCATAGTGAATAGACATGTCATCACTGAGACCAAGCATGCTGGACTTAAGTAATTTACAAACCCGTATTGTACCAAGTTTTCTGCAAATAAATTACGATCATGATTATCATAGTTGCCACGATTGGTCGGCGTATTAACAACCGCAGTTTTTTTAATGTTTTGAAGTGTTATCAGAAAGATGCTGCCCCTAGGCTTGTGTAAAAAACATTTATATATGAAAATATTGAAATTTTCTCAAAAAAATCGATATTTTTAAATCGCGATGTATCGTTATTCGCTATTTATTTAGCTATTAGCTATCCCCAGCTGCTGCTCAACTTCTGTTTCAGTTTCCCTCTGTCGCCTCTTTTAACACCCACGGAACGATGTGGTGTAGTGGATATACTTACACGACCACTATATATTACACGGTTTACTTTATAATTCACCATATTTAATATTTAGTTTATACTTTATGTACACACTATTTTGTATAATATCCTGTGTGTTGTCCGGCTTAAGAAGAGCACAAACCCCACCATAAGATGAGGGTGTCGTAAACGGCCACTAAGTCCGCAGGCGGAGTACTTTTTTCCCTATTCTCATTGCGCGCAAACCTGCGCAAAACTGCTGTGATGTGGCTTAACATCTTTCGCTTGGGGACTTCCGCGGAGTTTCGGAACGCCTTATAGTCCTTAGACTCAATAGTAGTCACGGTTGCATGACTTTAATCTCTGCTTGTGTTGTTTATTACAATTTTCGGAGGAGTCATAGGACAGTTATTACAACCAACTGATCGAGAAATTAAGAACAGTCCCCTAGGAGTAATGTCCTAGGAGACTTTAACGCCCTTGTGGGTCAGGGTTATTCCACATGATCTAACTGTATTGGTTACCATTGTTTTAGCAACATGGAAACAATGGCCAACATTTACTGGAGTTTTACTCTGAACAGCTTCTGTGTAACCAACACTTTCTTCAAAGGAAAGTGTCTTGGAAAAACCTGCGATCTGGCCACGGGCTTCAGCTAGAAGTTGCACTTTCCCGAAACAAGGATCTCCGCGACTTCCTCCACACACGCAGGTTCCATAGCGCCGACTGTGATACCGAACTCACCAAATATACTTATAATATAAGCGTTGAGTGGGATAAGGTAAAACCTACAGACCGACAATGCTGTCAAGGTTTTCGTACGTCTGAAAACCAAATTCGAAGAATTACAATGTGCAATGCTGCCCTCAGTTACCATAGAAATCCTGTCCGGTGACCAGTAAAGTAATTTGAAGAGCTAAATCTGCTATCTAACGAAGTGCACGGTACATTGTCAACTCCTACTGGTCGGATTTTGGGCGCTTTATGCAGACATGTGCCGACAGTGGTGTCTATGAAGGTATCAAACAAGTTCTCGGATCTGTTGTTAAAAAGAAACCCCTCTTAAGGACGTGAATCGTGCTATCATCACGGGTAGCCTAAAATAACTAGAACGTTGGTACGAAAACTACACCGATCTCTACTTGAGTTCCGTGTACCTACGACCGGACGCAGTACAGTGCATGCCTACACTGTATGTATGGATCATACTAGATGACTTACCGTCCATAGAGGTATTATTCATCGCGGCTGTCAATGGGCATTCAAATGCGACAAGTCCCGGCAGCGACGGCGTCCAGGAAATAAATACCAGGAAAAAATAGTGTAGGACCAATTTTGTATAATCTGCTGTACAAATGCTGGGAATCGGGGTATGTGCCTCAGGATATGCGGAACTCAAATATAAGCTATGAACTACTCTATAAAAAGGGAAACGCAATCGCGGCGACTGTAGCATCTACCGTGGTATTTTTCTTTTACTTTTGCGGATAACATGTTCGGGAAGCTTAGTGCTAGACTATTACATAACAAAATTCTGAACACTAAGACCAAGAAGCTAGTCTTTCTGGCCTGGACAACGTACGCAAAATCAGAACGTTGTATAAACTCCTTCTAAATGCGCTGCTTACGTTAGATCTTGGGCGTATTATGGCAATACACGGTATCAAACGAAAAGTTTCTACAAATTGCACACTTGCCTAGCTGGAAAAAAAAATTTCTCAGAGACAGGCGTTTAAGCTAGAGCATGTGCATAGCATGATCTCTCCCGGTTACCATGACGTGTTCCTCTAGATGCAGTATCGAATGTAAAGAGAGACGTTAGGAGGCCATTGCCTCGCTTTGAAGACTGGACCAAAGGGGACATCATAAAAAAAATTCTGCGGGTTTTTTTGCAGATATAAAAATGTTTATTCGTATCTTAATAGCATGCAAGTAAAACAACCAGAGTTTATTTCAGACATGCAGATACTTCAATTTTTTTGATATACGTTAAATTTTATATAGAATACGTGACATTTTTTAAAACTTAGTATTGACAATTTTAATTATTTTATAATTTTGTGATTAAATAATTATGATTTTTTAATGAATTATTAATAATTTATTGTTTAACAAGTTCAGATCACAGCTAATTATCTTTTAACATCTTTAGTATCATTTATGTCATTACATTACTGTATGCACTTTACGTATAAAGTCCTTTGCGCTTGTTTTCAACTCGTTGAGATAAACCGGTTAGGCTAACTATGTAGAAGCTCGCATGGACGTTGTTTATAGCTGGTGGACTCAGGCGTAACAACTTGTTTAACAAGAGCGAGAGCGTGTGTGTGGGCGTGAGAACGTAAGCGGGAGCGAGAGCGGTACGTTACCGGGCATAGGTCATTGTGTTATACTATGCGTTCAAGCGAGTTCGCTGTAATTACATTGGGGAATACAGTGCTGACTCCACTTAGCCACGCTACTGGATTTTAACGTTCTCTGAACTTGTACCTACTCGCGTTTCGTGAAGTTACCATCTACTAGTTTTATTCATAATTATTTTTAGCGTTATGTACGTTTTAATTTCGTTACAGTTGGTTTCAGAAAATAATAAGAAAGATATCCTCTTCCTAAATATTTTTTATAATACCAATAAATAAATAAAATGTTAAATATAAAAAATATAAATAAAACTGTAATTACTTTGGTGCAAGTATAGAGGTTACTTTCCGCGTTCCTTACATTAACACATAAATTAGTGCAAGATTAAATGCCTATTCGACTCCGTACCGGAAAACCGGTAGCTCCATTAGACAGACACGGGTCTGTAAAGTTGGAGTACTCTTTTATAAACATTAGTTAACACTGTTTGTTTTTTCTCAGAAAGAATTTATTTGAATAAGTATAAAGTTCACATTATTGTGTGAAAAATAAAAAAGATAAAATGAAGGAATTTGAAATGAAATAACTTTTTTTCACAAAGAAATAGATAGAGAAAAATAAAGACATATATTGCTCAAAGAATCGAGAATTAATGGGAAGAAAAATTCAGGAGTGGCTAGAGCAGGTATATGCTTTGTGGCAAACTATGGGATGGGCTTATATTAGCAGTGGGCCGGTTCATGCTAAAATGATAATGATAGTTCATATTATAATCTCTCAGACATGTGACGATAACAGAAGGCCAATTAAAGAATTGGGTTCATTCCTCTAAATAAGCCTATATTTGAAAATAACGCATAAATAGGTAAGGTTAGAATGAACTACCTAATACAGTTTGTTTGAAATTGCATCTGATTTCTTTTCCATCACCATAAATTATTTTAAATGTCCGTGAATTGTTAAATTTGAATGTTTTGTGATTTGTCTACTCTGCGTTACATACCCGCTTCTATAATGATTTCTTCAAGTTCA
>DWHP01000559.1:0-19247 GCA_018247895.1 Parnassius honrathi
ACTAATAACAGCACAAGTAGGCATTTTTCGTCAAAATTAGTCGCCGCATTTCACTTGCGCACGGTGAGAGCGTTCGTGAGTGACTTATGAGCGCGATCACGTGTCTAGGGATTTATATGACCGTTCGGGCAAATCAGTAGCATGCGTGCCCCGCCCACAATGCCATTCTATGTTTTTCTGTTTTCTATGGATTAACCTCTGGATAGGTAAATGGAATGGGATGGATTTCTGGAAACAACACACGCTTTCACTATGAATTGCTGACTGTGTTGAATTATATCCAATTTACCATGGCGAAATGAATAAGATAACAACTTACGAGCGCTCAAGAACGTTGGCGCCATGAGGGCTAATAATCTTACGCTCACCAGGTGTCACTAGTCGGGACTAAGATTGAGGCCGTGAAAAAAAGGGAAGATCTCCCGCCGGGCAAGGTGTTCTGCCCAGGGAGCGACCAACGCACCGTGTGATAGGTCGGAGCTATTCTATATATACTGTTTTTGATTCGGAACTTTGATAGCGTGATTTAGGCTTTCGATGTGTTTTTTCGCTTGTGGCGCGACGACAGCACCGCTACATCACCCCCCTGCTTAGACCGGAGGTTGATAGTGTGATTATCAGTGCGTCCTTAATGCCGGTGGGGAATGCATGCTGTAAGCGTAAAGACAAGTGACACCGGTGCGAATGATATGCCAATGTGTAATGCATGCCTTACTACGCACTGGCAAGTGATGGCGGTGAGAACGATGTGCTGGAGCAAGTGCCAGAAGTCTGCCTTATAAATCTGCGGCGAGTCGAGATGAAGACAAGTTGGACTGGCTTGCAGGAGCAGAAGACTGCAGAAGACGATTCTCAGTAGTGAATGATAGGGGTCCTTGAGGCCGAGGACTACGCGGGAAAAAAATACCGCAAAATTTTGTTTTCGGATGAAAATTTTTTAAGATCGAAGAAAATTATAATAAACAAAATGATAAGAGTATGCCCACAGCAGTGAAGAAGCCAGCACACGTATTCTGAGGGTTTAACGATCACATTATCCTTCGTCACTCATGGTTTGACTTGGAGTTTCATATTAAGGCTTAACTGAGGTGTTTTCTGTTACAAAGTGTTAAAACCAGTGCCGAGGTGTACCAAAATACCGTTCTAACAAACCACTTTCAGACTAAACCATAGCTGAGATCTACCTCCGATAGGCACTACAGAGGAAGGAATTAAAAGTTACATAACCTGAAGTACCACATCAGCGACGGAGTCAGCAACAACGTTGGGATCGTCCGGCGAGAAGCAAACGCAAGGAAAGACCGCATTCTATCCCAATCGGCTGACATATAGTGCCAAATACGGCAGCAGCCTGCGGACCACACTCCGGAGAAGAAAATGATCCGTGGAGCCAAGAGGGGCATCGACGGAGACCTCATATCCATCCGGAGGAGATCCGCGTAGGCGAAGTAACCAGCTGTGTCAGACAAAATGCCAAGGCAAAATCATGAAAAGATCTCCCCACATGATCGCTTAAACGTGAACCAAGCCTTTCGGCGTGGTGGGCGTTAAAATCGCCGAGGATCACGATATCTGCGGAGGGGGTCTGCTATAGCAACGAATCTGTAGCCATTTGGACGTGGTCAAAGAATCGGTCTGTTTCGGCATTACCACTTTGGGACCTAAAGAGGCACCGGTAGACGCTCGGATGGTCGTCGCTGTCTAAGTTTAGCCAAAGGATGGATAGATCCGAACCTTCAAGACTGCCGAGGCGTCGAGAACAGATGCCATCTCTGACGTATACGAAGTCCCCTGATATTGCAGAAATTCACGGATAGCGTGGGAGGGGTCGCCTTGGACTTGTTGCTTAGCTTGCCCCGAGCAGTTGAGGGCTTTAAACAAGTTTTTACCTCCCCCCCCCCCCCCCGAATACGTGGGGCAGCCTGAGCATCCACGCTCAGGAGTGTAGTAGCTTGGTCGTGGATGCTCAGCGAGAGATTCTCCAGGAGTGCTTGTACCCTCCTGGGGTAGTCTGACATTTTATTCCGATACTAATAGACATTGCACCCTATATTTATATTCAATTCAAAAAAAATAAGCCTCCGACAGCTAATAACCGGAAGAATGAATTTACGGCCAATAAAATGTTAAATTTGCTGAACAATGCATGTGGGTGTAGGATGTACACCCTTGTGTCAATAAATTTATTATTGCCATTTGTTTAATTAGCCCAAAATGAGTCCCAATGTTGCAAATACTTGGTAGAAATAAGTATTAGGTGTATATGTTTTATTAATATTTATAAATACTTTATCGATATATCGAATTAATGTTTGCAGCACGAGTCACATCAGAATGACAGCTATCATACTAATCAAGCTGTATTTAAAGAACTATAACGCTCTTCAAGTAAAATCTAAATAATGATTATTAACTGCAGGTTTCTACATTTAAAAAGATTATTATAATAACCAGAGGCATAGGCGATCACACAAAAAATATGAATATATTAGGTACTTTTTACGTGCGTTTTGGGATGGGTACTTGATAGAGAGAAGAGAAGACTTGATGTTACGAATTCTATCATGCAATATTCAAAACAAAAGAAAGACACTGATTAATAGTGCTGAAAAATAAAAGACAATAAATATCGGAAGCATTCAGTCTTTTATTGTACAATTTATTTTTAAAATAACAGGTAAACAAGCCACTGACATAAACAAAAATTTTTCCACTATACCCTCATACAAAAAATTTCTTGAAATCGAAAAATTTACGGTCACAAACCTTACAACAAAATAAATAGAATAACATAAAGACAGGTTGAACTATAGACATCCAGTACTTGCGTACGGTGGTGGGAGGAGGGGAGAGAGGGAGGATTCAGGGGAGGCCTCCCCTATCCTTCCCCCTTTGCTTAAATGTATAGTTTATGAGTAATAATCTGTTTTGTAAAATCATAACCTCACTTTTTTACACAGGAATATTGACACAAAGTTACTTCTGTAACAACTTCCCAGCGGGCGGGGGCTGCTCTCCCTCCACGCCTACGGCTTTACAAAAACACTCTAGGGGTAGGCCAGACAAGACTACGCGGAGTCGGGGCGTGCTGTTTTGATTTTGAACAGATACAACAAATCTTATTTATAAAGTCAGGTTGCCCTAAACTCTACTATGATAGTGGTAAATGAAATAATGTAATGTGAATTGTTGTAATTTCGTTTTCTGACAAATCTCTTGACTGCTCTCCACTGTGACTCAATTTGTTGTATATAAGTCCCGTCTTTAGCCACTAATGGATTGTCTGGTTCCGAGTGATTAACTTTTTAATCAGTGTATCTGTGTTAAAAAAACAAATTGACATATTTGCGTTTCGTTATATGCAATTTTTAGTGAAATTAATTTTTATCGTATTTAATTCAAAAGGCATTTCCGAAATCCAAAAACAGTGTAAAATGTTCGAGCTTAACACTGACAAACTTATTATTAAAATCAAGTGCCGGATATCTATAGCCAACAATAGGGACATACTAATTTATATGTCTAGTTGCTTCCTATTTAAGAATTCACCAGCTAAAGATATCCTTTGTAAGAAAGATGGCGCCGGAGTTAGTAATAGTTGGTATTTATTGACGTCGGGGTGATCCGGGTATTTCTGTTCTTTCCGGATTCGCTCCAACATATATTGTGGTTCACATTTTGGTTTTAATTTCCAATCATTATTCAAAAAATCCTGAATAACTTTCGGTAACATTATCAAAGCTTCTTTTGCCTTTGTAGTACTTGGCAGTTGTAAATGTTCAGACTCTTGCGGTCTTTGAATTACTGTAATATCATCAATTTCTATATTCTTTTCAGATTCCTTGGCAGGGAATACATTTTCTACGTCTTTAGACTCTTCGTCTTGTTCAGATACCACATTAGTATTATTATAGTAGCTGTTGATTCTTTCTTTAACAATATCGCTTAAAGTTGTCTCATTTTTACTTATTTCTCTTTCCGTCCCATCTATGTTGACATAACCTGTTCTTGTTTCTGTTTTTATTAACTCATCTTGTTTCAACTTGTTTTCATCAGCGTCGGAAGTTTCACTTGAAATATTTTCAACAGCTGTATTACGTTCCACCTTACTATCGCTTTCGTTTGTAGAGGCATTATTAACAGAAACATCAATCATTGTCATAAAATGAATATTGTCCTCTTCTTCCAATATTTGATATATTCTATGTACTTCACTGATGTTGATGCTGTAAATAAAATGATTTATCAATGTAAGAATCTTCAGATAGTTCATTTAAGAATAAGAAAAAGTTTATTGGTAGATAGATATTATAGGGGTATATATTTAGTTCATTAATACTTATGTGAAAGCTTTTAGGCAGGTTTATTCACACGTAAAATATTAGTGTCTGGGTTCTATATTTAAAAACATTTTGTTGTCGTTTACAGCCCAATATACAATGCCTGCAAGTGCATGGAAAACTCAACCACTTATAAATCAAAATATTGTTTCAATAACTTATGTGTACAATCCAAATTGGTCGTACATTTGAAGACATTGCATAGTTGCAGTTTTGAGTTGGATGTAGTATTTTGAGCACATAGAAAGAAAGATAGCCGAAAATGTAGATAACATTGTATAACTAATATAATGCAAATTTTACACTAAGTATAGTTATTGCAAGTCTTTCCTTGAGTGAATGTGTACCGAAAGAAAGTTGTAAGCGTACTGCCGGTTGTAAGATTGCAATAAAATAAGTAAAATTAAATACACGCGACGCGCGGCTATGAGCAGGAAATAATGTGTGGCGGAACCATGCATTATGAATGGTAGTAGTTGTTTCAACAGGTCTTTGTAAATCACTAAAGAAATAGATTTTTATAAAAACTTATTTTTCATGTATTTTGTAAAATAAAATTATGAAATATGGGAACAAAGCGCTGGAATATAAGAATCGGTTATTAATAATAACAAGTTTAACTAAACATCTGCTGCTGATACAGTTATTATCGCAAGACACTCTGGCACTTTGCTTAAAGATCTGAACAGTATCGCCCGAGGTAGGCCTTAAGAAGAACATAGACAAGACAAAGATTATGTTTAACGTCTATGCACACAAATTCTGGTAGTTGTTGAGATCGCTATACTCCAAGTTGTTAACCTAGGGCAAATTCTCCGTCTAGGCAAGACAAGCTTTGACGGATTCAAATCGGCTGGTGAGGAACTGTAGTGGCAATAGGCCGGCCTAATGCCTATGCAGGAAGTCGATGAACGCAGGTGCCCCCAGACCGTGTTTTATCGTGGATTCTTTAGGAAATCTCCAGCAGTGGACTTGTAAGTGGCTGTTATGGTGATGATGATGAAATAGACTTCTATTTAGATTTTTGTTGTGATCCTTTACTTTAAAATTAAATATTATACTTTCACCAAAAATCCTAATATAAATTCTAATATCATCACTTTGTATGGTCACAAACACCTACCCTTGTCTTGCTTCATGGCAACAATAAAGCATTGTTGGGTCTATGGGATGCGCTTCGGTATTGAAGATGTAACCACCAACGTCCACAATGCACTCGCCATTAGGCGTGTTTATAACAGTGCCATGAACTCCGGGATTGTGAATGAAGTTATCGGGATCAAAGAGCAAATAAAGATATTTGGTTGTTTCTGCCAGGAAAAATGATTCCATTCGATCCTCTTTACGGTGGTCCCGGACATCTTTTATCTGAAATAAATAGATGGGCATTTTCTTAAATAGTAAAGTAGAAAAGAATTTGGGATTTAGGATGTCCAACATTTGTTGATGGAGAGTGTAAAATATAAATGTAAAAGACTCGCCGATGAAGAAACCAAAATAAAACCATAACATGGACCTGGCCCAGACTATACAGTCAAAATGTTGCATTAGTTATCGCTAAGATATTTTATGAGCTTTTGGTCACAAATCCTCTGGTGTGAGCCTATTGGCTAGCATATCTCTAAAGAAAAAATCCCAGACAGAAAATAGAAGATTAGGCAAAGCATGCTGTTCAACTGGTGGTAACTGACCGCTGCCGCCCATGACGTATGGTAATGTGACTATTGGTATGACTACATTTCTAAAGTCACCTGGCAAATTTTGGTAAAAGACGCCAGGGATCTTTATATGCACTATACATACCGTGGCGTAACCACACGGAGTTCTGGCGCTATGTTGTATACTTCGCAAAATGTCTTCACCCATCTGAAGGAGTATGGGGTCTCTTGTCTCCCTGTAGAGATACATGATGGACTCAATCAACTCCGGTCGCAAGGGATAGCTCTCCCGGGAAGACGACGCTTCGCCCGTGCCCAGATTGTATACTTCGGGCGTGAACCCGTATTGTTTCCACACGCTGTGATAGTTGTGTATTATACGCATCGCTGTGTCAGTCTCGCCTACAACAACAGTAAATATGGTATTTATGAACAAACATAAGTGACTTAGTAGATAAGGAGAATTTTAAAAGGCCTCTGAAACCCAAGACTATCAAAATACTAAGTTTTAAAATACATTTCTTATCAATGGCGATGAATAGAATAGGTTAATTTTTATTCAATATAGTATTACAAGTAATTTTTATCAAAAGCCATTTTTTACCACTGGTTTGGGATAAACCTCTGTCCTGGGAAAAACCAACAAGAAACCACGCGGGATATAGTTATATATAGTTACTTTCTCAGATTATACGGCTAACCCCAATTTTCTTCTTACCTTGTACCTATAATCACTAAATGGGTCATAAGCATAACATAACAGTTTAAGAATAAATATAATAATTATTTAGATTACTGTTACCAATTAAACTAAGAAGACCCGGCCAGTAGGACTCAAGAGATTGAAAGACGGGTAATGTGACGTGTCCCCGCAACATGGTGGCCCACACAAACCAATCGTCTTTTTTTAGGTATTTGTCGATTACTTGCCGCGCTTCGTTAAACATTGACATTAATTCTGGTTTTTCTAGCAATATCGCACCTGCAAAAAATGTTAATTAAATGAATTTACAAATAATTTTTTTAAATAAATACAAAGAATATTTATTTTTGGCTTCACGCTTATTTGTTCAATTTTATAAGGTTTTAAAGGAAACTATACACATTAGAATCCGTTTTGTTGCTGCAGAAGTGCTGAATGTGATTGTACATACAAAATATGACAGGTGTTGACACTATGAAAAGTATTATGCCTCGTCTTCATAATGACAATGCTATACCTACGTAGTTCTTGCTATCCAACAAAAATCAATCAAAAGCAAACTAAAATTACAGACTTTTTACGCAAGTAAAAAACTACGTGAAAGCTTTTAGGTAGGTTTATTCAGACGTAAAAGATTAGTGTTTGTGTTCTAAATTTAAAAGATTTTGCTGTCGTTTACAGCCCAATATAAAAGTGCATGAAAAACAACCATTTATCAAAATATTGTTTCAATAACTTATGTGTACAGTCCAGTTTGGTCGTTTATTAGTTCTATCATAGTATTGTGTTGTCTACCCACATTTTCTATTAAAAGGTCTAAACTGTTTATATGCAGAGTTTAAACAATAAAAGTTGTGTATTTCATTAAGGTTTTATTTTTATTTTCATTGAAATTCGATTATTGTTTAATTATGTAATCATAGTACCTATTTGTTATAAGTTCATAACATAATTTTAACCTGTCTCTTTAGTGAGGCGTCCGGTTAGTACGACGTCATATCGCCGGACCCTCGACGGTTGCTTTAGCCCGGAGTCTACTGTATTTATAATAATACATATTTCGTGTTACATCACAGCCTTCTTGTTTATGATCCTTTAAAAGTTTATAGCTAGACATGGACCTCATATGCAGTTAGGAGTTGCCTAAATCATTGGTATAGTTGCATCAATGGAGGACATTCCACACTTTTGACAAGAGAAAGAAAATTGTTAAGGTTTTCAATGGATGGCAGTATAACTACCTCGTTTACACCAGACGGAAAATACTAACGTCTTGATGTCTGGTAGTGCAATAGGCAATACAAACGGAAATGGACCAAGCGTGACAGTTAAAGTACAATTATTATTTATATTTAAGTATAATAGTAGTAAGCCTAAGACTTCCGGGAACAACTAAAGGTCGTTATTCATGTGGTAAGGACAAAAACAAATTACGCACCTTTGACTAAATATTCATAGTATGAATCTACACCTCCACCAATACCAGCATCTTGTGCTGTCCATCTTCCAGTCATCACATCTATATGATTCCCCAAGAGTCCTATCGGTGATCTGTGGTGATAAAGTGCTTTTAGAGCATTGTAGGCTACCTGAAATGTTTTGAGAGAATCAACTTTTTGTTTAAAGTATTTTTAACAACTTTTTTTACTCTACTACTCATTTTTATAAAGTATGTGTAAATAACAGTCAGTGATGGTGGCATAAGCGTCAGATTATCCATAACCATATTTTGTTCCATAGACTAATAAGGTTTTGGGCGGGGTTAATCTACTTCTAATTCTCACTTTTTGACATTATCAATAGGACTAGATTAACACCTATTGTGCTCTACTGTCCGGCGAGCAGTTTGGCGAATGGATCTGGGGGAGAGCGCAGGTCGTGTTGATCCCCAGGGCAAGTCTAAGTTCTTCCTTCACGTGGTTGCCTCCTGTCATTTGGTCTGGTTCAATAGGAAAAAGACAGAACAGAAACGTTCAGAAGATCCTCTTTTTCTTTTCTTTTATCGCCCCCTTTTTACCTATCCTAACCCAATCCAAAGTGTAAAGCGTACCGTGCTGATGGATGCGTAGCTGGTCCAGTCACAAACGGTGCCTACCCGAGACCAGGGCAATTCGGGTAGTATTTTAGTCTTCCTCTCGGCATGTGGGTCTCTGCCGGGGGTGACCGAATATTTCTCTAGCTAATCGAGGGACCAAAACGAATGAAAATCGACATTTAGAAGAACTCAATTCTCCTTTAATGGAACCGTTTGTAGATCTTGAAGAGGCTCTTTTAGCCTCACTCTACAACACAACCGAACTATAATCGGAAACGAACCATGGAAAGGACAAGAAAAAGATCGCAAAGCCTTACAAGCTTAGTGTGGCAGCACGGAGGAGGTACAGGAGACTGACAGCAGCTGAGATAGGAGCTTAAAAGGTCCTCTCTCTCTGCCAGAAGCCCTGGGACGAGATTCCTTTGCTCAAACCTCTCCCGGTTCCGAAGGCGAAAAAACGCAGTCGGTCTGAGGAGGAGTCCCCAAAGTCCAGCCCAGGAAATCTGTAAAGCTGGTAACGGGGGAGAAGAAGCTCAGCTTCAATTCCGTAGCTGGCTCCTCGCGTGTAAGAATTCGCAATCCCCAATCCGTAAGTCCTTTGAGCGTAGAGCAGATGCGGCTGGTCCACCTAGCACTAGCACACGCTATCGTTCAGACGGCCTGTGGGGCGCAGTTGGGATTGGGTTTAAAATTTTCGGGTTTTATTCACAAGCCAAGTTGGATTCTGGTAACGTACCTAAATAAGGCAAGCCAGGACTGGATTGTAGGTGAACTCGGAAAACTGAAACCCTGGCCGGAGGTAGAGCTAAGTGGGCATCACCTATCTGCCCTGCAGCGAAGCAGAGGACTAACCACAGAGAAGAGGAGGCGGCTGTGCTGTTGAGGGCACAAAATGAGGGGCACCATACCAAGCTCTGGCAAATCCTCCACCGTAGGAACGAGGAGAATAGGTTCCTAGTAACCTTTTCTCTGGACGACCCATCGGCGGAGGCTCTCCGGGCGGCAGGCGGTAGAGTCGCCCTTGGCTTTAAAATGATAACTTTAGAGTCAAGGAAAGTCAAGGAGGTCAACAGCGAGTGACTGACATCCAAGGCGCCGACCTCACCTCGGTCCGTGGGCCTCCGCGAGTTTCAGCCAGGAGTAAAGGAAAGGGAGGTGGGAGCGTTAAAGCGAAAAGTAAGGCGGGGGTCAAGAGCGCCAGTAAAGGACATCTTTGTTCTCAGCAGGCGAAAACAACCCCTGCCCCCATACGCCTATAAATGGCTTACCCCAAGGGTAGATTAGCGTCCTCCAGGCAAATCTTCATCATGCAGCAGCTGCTTCTGCCGTGGTGGAGGTTTGCTTTGCAGAGGACAATATCGACCCCGCCCTCATAAAAGAGCCTTGGGTAGCCAACGGTCAAGTTCCAGGATTGTCGGCTGCCGTTAAGATCCTAGTCAATATTAAAGGTAGTAGACCCATTACTTGTATAATTTACAATAAAAACATTAAACTTCTAGCTGTTCTAGAGTACTTCAACGATGACCTGGTTACAGCCTTCATAAATCTCAAGGTATGCACAGGGGCCAGAGTAATCATTTGCTCAGCCTATCTTCCCAGAGATAACTCAGATCCTACTATCGAGTTAGAGCGAGTGGCGGAGTTCGCCCGAAAACACAACGCCGAACTTGTGGTGAGCTCTGATGCTAATGCTCACCCATACAGCCTGGGGAAGCACTAACATCAACGAAAGAGGTGTGTTATTTTATGACTTTCTCACCTCCATCGGCCTGGTAAGCCTAAACTTAGGGTGTACACCAACCTTTGTAACGCGTGCTAGGCAAGAAGTGTTAGACATAATCTTTGCTACCAATAACATATCCAGGCGGATAACTGACTGGCAAGTTAGTAGTGAAAACTCGAAGCCTGATCACAAACACATTAAGTTTGCAATAGGAGCGTTACCAACTTATGAAACTGTTGCTTTTAAGGATCCAAAAGCGACCTCCTGGGATGGCTACAAAGATAGCGTAGGGGAGAATTTGGAACCGTTTCCTAAAAGCATCAAAACGATTGAAGATCTGGAGTTAGCGACGGAGATAATAACCGTATGTATACGTGAAGCCTTCAAGGACATCTGTCCAAAACCAAGACCTCAACACGAAGTTTCTTTGTGGAACACTAAGCTAAAAGAGCTTAAGGAAAAGACCAGGAAACTATTCAATAAGGCTAAAAAAACCATAGAGAGGGATATTTATAGTGCAGCTCTAATCAAATACAATAAAGAAATTAGGTAAGCCAAGAGAGCATCGTGGAAGAAGCTTTCTTTTCTTTTTTTTTTTAAAAAAAGCTATGCGAGAAAGTTAAGTCTTTGCCTCGCAGTGCAAGACTACACAAAGGGCTATCGACAGCTAAACCTAATCATCTGGCTAGTGAAACAGAAACATTGGAGTTACTAATGTCAACCTATTTCCTAGGGTCAAAAGACTTGCCTTGAATTCTTTCAGAGCCCTACGAAGGCCTTGTGATGAGGATTGGTATATTGGGCTGCAAAGATAGTAAGGCCAAACCTAGTGCAGTGGGCTGTTGACTCCTTTAAACCATATAAGACACGCAGCGAGGACGGAATAATTCCCATCCAACTATGGGGGGGTATCGATGTCTTTCTTCCTTAACTGGTGAAAATCTTCAGAGCAAGTTTTGTGTGGGGACAATTGTCAAAGTTCTGTTTATAACTAAGTCTGGTAGAAAGGACTATGCTTTACCAAAGTCCTTTAGACCTATAAGCCTATATTCCTTCCTTCTTAAGACACTGGAAAAAGTTACAGATAGATATATAAGGGATGTAGCTCTAGCTACGAGGCCTATACATTATAACAGCATACTTACCGCAGAGGTAAATCCACGGAAACAGTCCTGATCAGTGTTATTGACATTGTCGAAAAAGCACTGGAGGATAAAGAAATAGCTCTTTGTGTTTTTCTAGATATTAAGGGCGCCTCCGACAGTACAGAGGTGTTTTGTCACCCCTTCTTTGGACTCATGCGGTTAACCAACTATTGTAAGACCTTGTAATAATTGCGAGGGGCTTTTACCAAAGTATTTTATCGTAAATCATACAAAGAGCCCTAAACACGATAAATAACTGGTGTAGGGATAACAGTTTATCAGTTAATGCCGATAAAACTGTTAATGGTTTAATAGTTAAAATATAAAACCAAAACGGTAATGGTAAATAAGTACCATTCTCCACCGAAATTAAGTACTATGGCATAACAATCGACCAAAAACTAACGTGAAACTCCCACCTTAGCAACGAATGCCATAAAAAAAATACGTGCAGTCGTTTGGTCGGGAACAACTGGGGCTTGTAGAATGATCTTATGGTACAGAATAGCATAGTGAGGTCGCGGATAGACTAAATAGTTTACAAAGAACTGTCTGCTTAATAGCAACTGGAGCGATGCGATCATCGCCTGGAGCGGTTCTTAATGCACTTCTGTGCCTAACGCCCATTGATCTTTATCTAGATAAGGAGGCGAGGGCTAGTTTGTATAGGATTAACGCCCAGGGCCATCGAGAATGTTCCTACAGATTGAGATCCATGCTCCATGCCAGAGAAGACTAGATGAATGGCCAGGTTATCTGTGTTAGTAGCTTCATATGGTACACCGATGGGTCAAAAATGGGCCTCGACGTAGGCTTTGGAATTTATGGGAAATGCCCCAAATTCAAACTTAGTATGAATTTAGGTAGATTCACCTCTTTCTTCCAGGCACAAATTTTCGCCATACTTCAGTGTGCGGAAATCAATCTGCAAAAACATTACGTCAACTATATAATTTATACAAACTCTAATAGTCAAACAGCACTGCTAGCGCTGAGGTCAAACTTAGTGAACTCGAAGCTAGTGGGAGACTGTGTGAACCGTCTAAACGCCCTGGGATGTAACAACAGGGTGGTCTTAAGATGGGTTCCGTGTGATTGGGGTATTGTTAGCAATCAACTTGCCGACAAACTCACACGGGAGGGCTCAAAGGGTACACAATTTGGACCCGAGCCATTTTCTGGAATCTCAAAAAGCCTAGCCCGATTGACCCTTGAAACTCTTTATGGCAATAAATTACTTAAGATCTGGTCTGACACACCAGGCTTGAAACATCCTAAAACCTTAATCCGGGCTTTTGATCGTAAATGCGCTCAGTAGCCCTGGAATTAAATAAAAATAAATTGCGCATTCTGGCAAGAGCCCTAACTGGACACTGATGTCTTAAAAAGCACATGTCCATCCTGGGACTAAGCAACTCAAAGATGAGCCGGTTCTGTTCCCAATTGAAGTGAAATTACTCACAGCTAAGCAACTCCTTCTATTTATTGAAGACATAGGGCTTAGCAGTGAATTACAGCTATAGTAGCGATCACAATAGATCTTTTATGTTGTAGTGATACTGCTCTCTTTTCCTAGACCTGCATAGCTGCTCGCACGTAATTGAAAAAAAAAAATAAGGTTTCAATATTCTGACAGACTCTGATAGACACTTCTTAATATCTTGCACCTTTTGACAGTACACACATCCTGTGTGTTGTCAAACTAAAAAAAAATCCAACCAGATGACAGCAACCAGATTCGAAAGTTGTCATCGTTGTTCTTTGTTGTCAAGTTGTGATCTCGAAAGTATGGTAAACTTGCCCTAGTATGAAGAACCTGCCTGCGGTCCAGCCGTATTTTGTCTACAGGTTACAAGTTACAGGTGCATTCAAAACTTCAGTCGTAAAACTTATATTGAAAAATAAAATATTCTGCCATAACTTCATAGACGTTGATGCCTAGAATATAATATTGGATTGGAAAACACTTTCATATTCCCACATATTCTTTAAAGAACATGAAGTGCATAGAAAACTAAAATAAAACACCAGTTCAACAACTTAATGAAGTGACTTTTTTGAAGTTGAAGTACAATGACAACTTCTTTAAAATAGAAACTGTTAAGGTGGTTCACTTTTTATCGTGATGTGCGACGGTCAAATTGAGCGGTTAGATAATCCGAAAAATTCCTCTGAGCACTCCCCGTGGTAGATGCGATAGAATGTGCAAAGAGATACAACATCACTTCGCAGTGACGCAGTCAAGCCGATCATAAAGAACTCGGGTCCCGATGCGACGCGCCCGTGACCTCGGAACTGAACGTCATTCGATATGTCGACGCTGAGGATTCCAATGCTGAAGCAACGAGGTGAGTGCCTTGTAATAAAGGAGATACAACAAAGGGTAAAGGTAGTAAACACGCAAACTTATGTCTTCTGGCGATTGCTCTGGACTAGATTAAGTTGTCCTCAATCCAAAACTTTGTTCAACAAAGTTTCGATGTCAGACTTAAGTTTGATTCGGCACTCGACAACGTGTTCCTATAAAAAATTGAATATTAGCACCGCCGGCGTATAAGGCATCGCCAGCGCTATTATCTGCATAACAATGAATATTACTGGTTTGTAACATATCGTTGATATGCAGAAGCAATAGGGTAGGCAAGCGCACGCAGCCTTGTGGACCACCAGCATTCACAGGCTTGGAGTCGGAGCATGCACGGTGGACTACGACATTAGTGCTCCGATCTGTGAGAAAACTGGTGATCCAATTGCATAATTTCTCGAGAAGCCCATAAGATATTGTTTTATAGAATAAGGGTGACAAACGAGCATACAGTCTACCTGGTGGTAAGTGGATGCTGTGGCCCATAGACATTACATTTATCATCAAGAATCAAAACGCAGATGCGTTGTCACCCCTGAGGACTGAGATGGAATGTGTCGTTTCCAGTAAAAAAGGGTCTCTGGATCTCAAAACCACCATCAACATACATAATATAGCAGTATTAAGCTGCTATTTTTACGCTGGTATTCTGTGAGAGCGAGGTCCTGCCCCGGTCGAACAGACTCATTGGTGCTACAATCATAATATAGCTGCAGCGTAGCTCTAACATATATAAAACGAATGGAAGCTTCGAAAGAAACGCTTTGTGCCAAATCTAATCAAAGGCCTTTGTAATGTTTAAACTAACCACCGAGGCCTCCCCATTTGACTCGACCGCCTGCACCCATCAGTATATTAGGTAAACGAGAAAAACGCAAGTTGCGCTACCCCGCCGAAAACTATACTTGTTCTTCTTCTTTACGTGCCTCTCCATTACTGAAGGTCGGCAGTCATCCTCCTAAATTCTTTGTTCATACTGGCGATCACTAAACAGCTAGTGCTCCTCAAGGTACCGAATGAGCAGGCAGTTAATAATGGACTCTATTATTTTCAAGAACAAGGTGATGGCGATAGGCCTATAGTTGAACAGATCAGAGCTGTTACCTTTTTAAGGATATCTGGGCATTCTTGGGAATTCTCACGGATGAGAATCCCAAGGCACTCAGGGTATGGCAAGCCATTCATGAAATGCCCTTAAGATCTTACTTATGGTAGAATCGCTCCTATGTTTGAGTAATGTTTGTGAATAAGGGCATTAAACTGTAATCGGTTCTCTTTTATTTTACCTATTTAATATTTAAAATAGATGAATATTTAGATCTATTACATGGTAGAACCATGCTGCACCTATGTTATTATGGTTGTAGCGTGAATGGGTCAGCTCGACCGGCATAGGAACACACTTCACAGAATGCCAGTGTGAAATGGCAGTTTGATGCTGTTGTTTCGTATAGCAAGTGTAAAGAACCGGTGACTCTTTTTACCGGAAATGAGCACTCCATCTCAGTCCTCACGAGTGACAACGCATTAGCATTTTGAAATTTAATTGAAGATGAATGTAAAGATGATCAGCGAAGCCTGAAGCAACCAGGACCTTGATGCGTCGGGCCCAGTTTTTAGAGGCAAACCCGTTTACATAGAGGGTGTCCTGAAGCTGTGGTGCGACGACCAGAAGGCCCTGGACTGATTGAAGGGGAATATTAATACCCTTGACCTCAAATCCAACACTACAAAGAACACCACACTATAAAGAAACAGTCAGAGATACCACAAAGAATCAAATGTGATCCTTACCCCTGACGCCCAAGGTGCCTGGAACGATTCACGCAACATTGGTCGTGTGCTTGCGTACCAGAACCGCTGGGACGCATCAGGGACTGGCTGCTACTCAAAGCGGACAAACAGACGGACGGGTAGTTCCTCGTTATTTCGGTGCCGGAGGATCATATCCCGACCCTGACGAAAGCCGGGCGCCGTCTCGCATGTGTATGTGAGGCGGTATACGTTAATTTCCAGGGTCGCGGAGGAAAATTCTTTAATTCTCCACCAAGCAAATAGGCAGAAAAGAACCCGGAAGTCACGGATATCGGGGCCATGGTTACCGGTACATTGGAATCACTGGATGCGAAGTCCAGAGAAAAACGGCCTGCACAACCGAGCCGAAGCCCCCAGTGGAGACTGAGCTCAGCGGCAACTCACTGAGCGACGAAGGGGACTGCATTTTTCCATCCAATTCCGACTCGATGGTTGACGATGAGACCCGAGATCTTCGGGCGGGGACGGGGAGGACGCAATCAATGATAGCGTGCCCATCGTTCAGAACTAGCCATGATGGGCCATGAATACTGGCTACTATACAAGAAAGCTAAGTCTGAATATAAAAAAGTATCACGTATCGACGCTCAATAAGCGAATCGGATAAGGAAAATCCTAGCTAAAGAGAACACGTCGGTATCCATCTTTTTAAAGAGACCCGACGGAAGCTACTCAACATCGCCAGATGAAACCCAACGCACCCTAATTGAAAACCACTTCCCAGGTTGATGTGTAGTTGAAAGGGTAAACCGGCATGAAGATATACTAACACCAACAGAAGAAGACTGAAATTTAGCATTCGCCATGCCAAACCCAACCTTATTAATGAACTCCAAATAGTTCAAAATCTCTTTTGTCGTAGGACTACGAATTCGCCCTAATATGTCCGTAATGCCGACCTCCACCGAGACTTAGAGCTCCCAACAATTCAACAGTTCCTATAAACACTCTGAGAGATTTTTCAAAGCCTCAGTCTCAAATCGTCTCATCCGCGAGACAGCTGCATATGCAGCCCCTCTCCACACTCGCTATAGTGTGCGCAGACCGAGAAACTCTCTCTCGGACCCCCCCAACAAGCTACAAGCTACTTAACACATCCCGTAATCTTAGGCACACTTCTTAGCGGCTATTCGCCGCTAGCGCCCCCCTTTCACCCAAGGGGGGTCGCGTTCGATAATGGCTTAGAGATCTCTAGTTAGACCGGTAAGCCAGTCCCTAAAAGGCAGTGTTTAGTGGGTAAAAGTCTCCACATAACCACGCAGCCGGCTGCGTGTTTGCTATGAGCATTCACTGCCTCCCTCCTCCGCTTTCCAGAGGTTTTGCCCTTAATTGCTTCGGGCACAAAAACAAGAGGTCTATGGCACAATTATCTCGCCATGCTCCAGTGCATGTTGGCAGAATTCAGGTGACTTTGAAAGGTTTTTCTTTCTCGGTCATGTAGATTTTTTCACGATGTTTTCCTTTGTCGCACTTTGAGCACATGGTGAATGGTACCGGCGGTATTCGAACCAAGTACTCTCATATTGTTAAACCTAAAGCGAGCGCTTAGTTACAATAACATGAAGTTCTGACTTGAAAAAAAAGGAAGAGGTTTACAATTTGACTGTATTTATTTTATTTTGTATATAATATACTACGCGATATTTTGGTCAATTTTGAACTTATTTTGACGATATTTTTTGCATTAAATAGGCTACAATATAATGATTTCTTGTGTTTACGTAAATACTACACATTAAAATAAAACTCTTTTTATGGATATCATCGCGTATTTTAACTTATTTTATATCCCAGACGTTTCGAGTAAATTTATACAGCACCCATGGTCACAGGGGGCTAAGGTGTTCGACGTTCGACGAATCAGGCCCCCCTACAAAGCCTACACTTCGTTTACCGGTACGAACTTGCTACTCAAGAACCTTTCTACCTCATCGGTTTTCGGTTTTTCTAGCTTTAGTGTGGTGTAATGCAATGTCACAAAATACACACACGACAATTTTAAAAGTATGTAATTCACCCAAGACCCTCTAAGAAAATATTTTATTTTCTTTTAACGATGCCACATCGCTGCCTCTAAAAATATCTTAAAGAATCCCTGATTATAATTTTTTAGAAAGTATTTACATATGGACATATATCACGCGTCATGCAAGTGCTATTGCACTAGGGACCTCATTAACTGTATCGTTGCAGTTAAACATTCTCAAATAGCGATGCCATACCCGGCAGTTCACACGCTAGCTGTTGGCTAGATTCCAGTGTAATTTATGGCGTCGATCGATAAGTTATTATTGTATGTAATTTATTACATAAAGATATATGCCGTGTGGTGGCGGTGGAAGAAAATCCGACTGTGAGACTACGAAAATAGGCGACTATGGGATCTTTTATAGAATATGGGTGACAAACGAGCACACAGTCCACCTAGTGTTGCACAAATGCAAGAACAAAACGAGACTTAGCCAGTCTTAGTCTTGGTCTTGCGCCAATACGCCTGGTCTTGGTCTTCGTATTGCGCTCCCAGTCTTGGTCTTGGCCTTTATCTTGTAGCAAGAGCCTCGCAAGTCTCAAAATTACCTATGAGCCTATTGTTATTTATTAAACATTACTTTAGATCTTAGAACAATTTAACAGAGTAGGTACATTTTGAGCTTGAATTGACGTAGGCCTAGTTAAGTCCAACCAAATTATTAATGTCTAAATATTTTATGAGAAATACGAAAAATCAACTGACACCGGATGGGGTTTGAGCCCGACCTAAGTGATCCGTGCCGTTGCTCTAACCAAGTGAGCTCTTAATAAACGTTTACATTTAATAAGCTTACATGTGATAAAACATATAAAATACAAATTGATGACATTGACTTCACTGTACTTTAAAGAACCCAGAGAGATTTTTTTTAAAGAATTGGGGGCAAACGAGCATGCGGCTCACCTGATGTTAAGTGACTACCGCCGCCCTTGATCAACGCAACACCAGGGGAATTGAAGATGCGTTGCCGTCCTTTGAGAAAGGAGTAAGGTCCTCAGGTCGTATCGGTCCGGAAAAATCGCCGGTGGTAAACTATTCCACAGACAGGTCGTACGCGGAAGAAAACTCCTTGTGAAACGTACAATAGTGGACCGCCAAGCATCCAGATGGTCTGGAAGGTATCGGGACGTTTGCCGCGAAGTGTGTTCACGAAATTTGGCGGCTCGGATTAATGCGAACAATTCCTCAGAGCACTCCCCGTGATATACGCGAAAGAAAATCTCTTCGTAACGCCAGTTAATGGAGCCGATCGGAAAGCACTCGATCGTCGGCGATTCGAGCTGCTCTGCCCTGGATGCGGTCAAGTGGAAGGAGCTGGCACCGGGGAGCCCCAGCCCAGAGATGGGAACAGTCATCCATATGCGGCCGAACCTGCGCCTTGTAAAGTTGCAGGCGGTGTGCCGGCATGAAATACTGTCCCGCTCTGCTGAG